>MU672592.1:33711-73045 GCA_026770625.1 Nicotiana glauca | reverse complement strand
TGGTTTCTGAGGAAAGTCTGTATTGGTATTGCTCGGTGAATAGCGCATCGGTTATGTCCTTTCAGGATTGAATGGTGTATATTATTTGCTTTACCGTGGGTGTGATGGATTGCTTGGTTTCAGACACCAATCTGTGTGTGGCTGTCTATTTTAAGCATGGTGACTTGAGGTGCTTCATGTGTAACAGTGTTTGGATAAGATCACGCATTGTAGCGAGGCTACGTGGAGATTAGACCCTTCGGGGTAGATTCAGGTATTCTATTTCTATGATGTGGGATGGGGTCCCAGCCTTGTGTTGTGATGGTACGGAGGAGTTTGAGTTACAGCTCTTTTGTTTGAGTCATTTGTCATGATTTGAGTATGTTCAGACCGCCCATCATTGGTGCGTGGATTATGCAAGTTGTGGCTTAGGCCTTTATTGAGGTGTCGTATCACCAGGGTGGTGTGTTGAATTCGAGGTGATCGTTGGAGTCATTAATGAATGCGAACAGATGTGATTTCAGCTGGTTAGAGGGTTCATATCGAGGTTTGGTTCGAAAATCTGTTGTGGTATTAGTCAACAAGGAAGTGGCTTCATGTATGGGTGACCTGAGGAATGGTTACGGTTTATCGCGTGTTTTAATTATCGTTTGCAGTATACGGAAGTGTTGGAGTGAAACTTTAGCTAATAAGAGGTTTCTATCGGTATTTGGTTGTTGTGGGTAACCACTGTGAATAGAAGTTATCATTACGAGTGCTTGGATTATGTGGTATATCATATGATTTCATTGAGGTTACAAGTATGGGTATTACAGCTGGTTCGGGACTATCCAAAGTATAGGTGTGAGGTTTTGATCGTATTGATGGTTTTAGAAGTGAAAAGGTAGTTCTGTGAATTATGGGCCATACTAGATTGGGTAATTTCAGCTATGTTGTGTTGTCGGGCCTATAAGAGATAGGGTGACGTGGGATCACCCCGGGTATATGCCTGGTAAGGTCATTTAGCTATTGGTTGGCTTCTAGGACAACTCTGGGTACGCTCGAGGACGAGCATTTATTTAAGTTGGGGAGGATGTGATGACCCGGCCCGTCGTCTCATGTGTTATTGCTCTGTTTCCCCCATTTCATGCTTCTTCATGTTTCTTTATCGGTATGTGGTGTGTTAGAGTTGATTTGGATTGATTTTGATAAGAAATGAGACACTTAGTCTCTTTAAGGAAAGCTTAAGTTGGAAAAGTCAACTGGACATTGACTTATGAGTTAGAGGGCTCGGATGTGATTTCTGGCGATTCGGTAAGCTCCAGGTGATTTGTGACTTAGGAGTGCGATCGGAATTGATTTTGGAGGTCCGGTGTAGAATTAGGCTTGAATTGGCAAAGTTAGTATTTTGGCGAATTCCGGTTGATAGATGAAATTTTTATCCGGGGGTCGGAATGGAATTCCGAGAGTTGCCGTAGCTTCGATATATGATTTTTGATGTGTGTGCAAAATTTCAGGTCATTCAGAAGTGGTTTGGTCGGGTTTTTGATCGAAAGTGTACTTCAAAAGTTTTTAAGAAACATAGGCTTGAATCCGATGTGATTTAATGGTTTTAGTGTTATTTGATGTGCTTTAATGATTGGAACAAGTTCGTATGATGTTTTTGGATATGTTGGTGCTTTTGGTTGAGGTCCCGGGGGCCTCGGGGTAAGATCGAGTGTTAAAAATGAGAGTTTTTGAAGTTGCTTCAGGTGTGTGATTTCTATCATCTGGTATTTCCGCTTCTGCGAAAATGGACCGCAGAAGCGGGTAAGGGAGCGTAGGAGCGATGTTGGTATGGGTTGCGAAGTTTCGTAGAAGCGGAACTTGATCCGCATTAGCGGGTCCGCAGGAGCGGACTTTTGGCCGCAGAAGTAGACTTGGGGATCCGCAGAAGCGAGTTTCTTGACGCATAAGCGGTCGTGGGGAAATTAAGTGAAAATCGCAGAAGCGAATATTTGGATGCGGAAGCGATACCGCAGAAGCGGTTTTGAGAACCGTAGAAGCGGAATCTGGGCTGGTCATAAAGGATTTTATTGAAACATTTCATCTGCGAGGTTTATGTATTCTCCTCCATTTTTTAGCGAGCTTTGAGGCGATTTTGAAGAGGGATTCAAGGAGGAATGATTGGAGGTAAGATTCTTGAACCTAAAACTTGTTTTTATTGAGAAATCTACCTAGAAATTCATGGAATTAAGCCTAAAATGGATGAATTAGGACTTGGGATTTGATGGGTCATTTGAGCTCGGATTTGGGAGTTCTTGGTATGTATGGAGTCGTGGCGAGACGAGGAATCTGGTGATGTGAATTTTGTAATTTTTCGAGAAGTGGGATCGGGGCTCGGGTTTTTCCAACTTTGAGATTTTTAGTGTTTTTCGAGTTCTTTTGATTGGGTTATGCTTCTTTAGCCTATGGTAATGAATTCGTTGTGGTTTTGACCAGATTTGACGCGCGAGGAGGTGGATTCAAGAAGAAAAGGCATAGCAGACTAGTCTTGTGGCCGACTTGAGGTGAGTAATAGATGTAGATGATGACCTGAGGGTTTGAAACCCCGGTATATCACACTGTGATGCTATATTTAGGCGAGACACATACTCTACGGTGAGTGCGGAGTCGTTTGTGATTGGAGGACTATGGCTTAGTCCATCCGAGTGATGTTCATAATGTGCATTGACTAGGAATTGATTGGTAAACATCCTACTTGGATTACTATGACCATATTTGGGTTGCGTGCCGATTATTTGGATCCCTTAGGGATTATCACTGTTTCCATGATGCTTAGAATGTTTTCATAATATCAGTCCTGAGTTAAACACTATCTCGAAATGATTAGTAAATTCCTAAAATTATAAACAAATAATCTATAATTCCTAATAATTGGAACTGAAAATGATAAACTTGACTGTGCCTGTGTGGCTTACATGCATATATCTGGACTGAACGTGGATCGGGTTGCACGCCGCAGCAAATGCTACAATGATATTGCGCTTGGGCTGTAGGAGCCCCTCCGGAGTCTGAACCCCCACAGTGAGCGCGGGGTACCCAAATTGATCGGGATGTACGCCGCAGCGGTCATGTGCATTGCATTGTATTCATACATCGATATCTATCTGTGTTACCTGTCATTACCTGATGTTGTTCCATCGTTAAATGTGTAGAATTATTGGTTATAGCTTTGTATTGTTATATTTTGGGATTTCTTACTGTCAGCCATTATATATGTCTATTACCACTGAGTTGGAAGTACTCACTTTAATCCCTGCACCACGTGTGCAGATTCAGGTGTCCCGGGAGCATAGTCGAGCTATTTGCTACTTTCAGAGTTTTTCAGGAGTTGTTGAGGTAGCTGCCTGACGTCCATAGGACTTGACTCCTCCCCTATTCCTTCTATCTTTCCACATTTTAGATCATCAGTACTACTGAGTAATTATTACTCTGTGTTATTAGAGGCTCTAGACTCATGACCCCAGGTCTTTGGGAGATGTTTGTTATGTCAGTGTTTCATGTTGTCTCCATCTAAATTATTTGGTTAATAGACTTGTTAAACTGTTAAATTAAATGCTATAAACTGGTAATGGGATGTGTGATTGGGTTGTGATTATTAATTGGTCGGGCTTGTCTAGCTATTATGTTGGGCGCCATCACGACCGGGATTGGGGTCGTGACAGTCACTACTCCACAGAGGTTACTCTTGATACTTATTGGGTATCGTTGTGGTGTATTCATACTATGCGTCTTCACATTTTATGCTGACCCAGGTGCCACAATTATTGTTTATTATTAGCTGGTTGGTCGAGCATTACTGTTGAGACTCAAAGTAAATCTTTCGTCGCGTTCGCATGCCTCTGAGTCACCTTCTATTACTCTACTTGTACTGTTCAAATTCTATTATGAACATTTGTATTTATGTATTTTCTAGCAAACTCAGTATAGCATATGACTTATACTACCGATTTTGGAATTGTCAATTGTATTCAAAGATTTCTATTTCATATTTATTAGTTGATGGTTAAATTCTTCTATTAATTTAGTAAGTGTTAATCTTACATAGTCTTAGAGACTAGGTGCCGTTATGACATCTTACAGAGGAAAACTGGGGTCGTGACACACATGGAGTTGAAGGTAGAGGATAGCAGAAACCGAAGATAGATATTTCGTCTGTTACTGAAAAAAATGAAGCTCATAAATATGAAATAAATGTCTCGCACACGAGAGCATTTAATGAAGAATATTGTATAGCATTAAGTACACTCCCCATTATAAACAATAAGGTATTTGTTTACCGTGAAAATGGTAATTGTCGATGCCCCCTTTTTCTAAAGGCAAAATCGGGTTTATGACATTTAGGCGGACAACTCTATTCCTTTTGGGAATTTGGGTTTTGAGATTTAGAAGAGTCGCCACCTAATGATTAAGTGCATTAGGACACCAAGGAGTAAAAAAAAGAAAAGAACCATATAATGGGTAAGGGCTTGAAATTATCTCATGGAGAAGGTGTTAGGCAGCCCCCAAGATCCACTAGTATGGTTCCCGGCCGTGCTATAATTTGTGACTTTAAAGCGAATAAACATATAAGACAACTTCACATAACAATTACGATTAGGATTGCATAAAGGTTAAATAAGCATGCTGAAGTTAGGGAATAGATGGTTTCATGTTCGTTTAAAAGAATGTATAAGTGCAGAAAAATGGGGGTCAAGTAACGAATGCAAATAATCAGACAAAGAAGTAAAATGGGTGGAAGTTTAGAAAGAAAACAGTGCTGGAAATTCCAAAGAGCTTTGAATTAAAGTGAAATACAAAGCTTAAAGAATCGGAAAACTGAAAGTTTAAAGGAAAAAAGAATGTAAGCACATAAAGAGGGAAATGGGGGTCCTAGGTTTGTAAATAATATGGATCATCCACGCAACACCCGACAATCAATTATACGCATGGTGTTATCACGTGATCATCATCTCCATGTCTACCCTTTTCCACCCCGTTAAGGTATTAAAGCGTGGAATAGTATCATTACTTATTGTATGCTATTACCCATCCTGATCCTATCAGTCTCGGAGGTATAGAGACTACTAATCCTAAAAAGGGAGGGACTTGGGTCTTTTCAGAGTTTAAAAGGATAAAAAGTCTAAGGCGACAAACAAGAATACACAAGCAGTTAGGGGAAGAACAAATAGCAATTAAGGCTCAAATAGGCCCCTCACTTGAAAGAGCAGATTGTATAGCATGACTTCAAATATGGGTTATGGTCTGAATTAAATTTAAAATCATTAGGACAAGCTGATTTATCACATATTTTTAAGATGAGGAGTCCGAATTAGCCTTGTCTGGTTGTAGTTATCAAAGCTGACACAGTTAATTAATTACCTAATGGTTTTCCTAAATGAGACATATAGGCATGGTATCTAACAGAGCGTACTGATTTTAAAGAAAGGGATCACTAGTGTTATAAACAAAAGATCTATAGATTTTAAACGACCTTATGACTAGTTTCAAACTCGAAGCTGATTCAGTTGATTATTCCTATAGGCATGATTTCTAAGCGTTAGTGGTTTTTAAAAAGATTACAGAGATGCGAGGGTCCTATAAGCATGGTATTTAGAATGTAGTTGGTTATTATTAAGCCTAGGATTGTTTGCCTAATGACATGTATATGCAGAAGTGCAGAAAAAACAAGATCATGATTTCTATATGCAAAAATGTAGAACTTACAGGCAGGGTTTCTATAGAAATACAGAAGTTTATGAATAACCTATAAACAAGCTGTCCAAGATGAGAATGCAAAAATTCATAAATAGCCTATAGACATAGTTTCTAAGATGAGAATGCAGGAATTCATAAATAACCTATAGGCATGGTCTCTAAGATGAGAATGCGGGAATTCATAAATAACATATAGGCATGGTTTCTAATATGAGAATGCAGGAATTCATAATTAACCTATATGCATGTTCTACCCTTTTTTGATAAATTCATCCCCATCTCTAACCATCCCCAATAGTTATTACAAATTATTACAAACTTGAATGAATCAAAAGAAATAAAAGTAAAATTACATCATAAGTTCCAGCTACAACCAAACAGCCTAATTCAGACTCAAAGTCCAAAAATATTAGATAAACCAACTTCCAGGATCAGATTTCGAAAAGCCTTTCTCATCCTTTGGGTTTGTCAAAGTTCCAAGGAGATTCATGAACTCCAGGCAATGCTTACACCCAATTGCATTGCAGAATCAAGATTATGGTGCAGTGTGGAATGGCCAGCCCCCAAATGTTCCAGTTCAGAGGGAGCTCAAGGTCCCAAAGCAAGGCTCATAAGAGGGGGGCAGAACTTAAGAGTCTAAGAACAAGTGTAAGTGCATAGGGAGGAATTAGGAAGCGCCATGGCAGGCTGGTGGTCATGCCCAGCAATTGGGAATGCTGGCACACCCCTGACCAAGCCTGTCAGCCAAATCTTGGGAGTTAGGATCCATTGAGGACCGGGTTCTGACCTGGGCAGTAATTTTGATACTGCCAGGCCAAGAAACTTAACTCAGACACATAGGGGGAATAGGGGGTAGGGATTCACTAAACATGCACAACAAAGGAAACAAGAATTCTGAAACTATAATGTAAACACATAGAGGTGAGGCAAAAAATTAAATTAGAACATACCAGTTTTAGATGAAATAAGTAAAATAGTAGTCTTGAAAAGCCAATTTGTAAGCAAACATTTCTAAAAGATCTCAGAAAAGTAGAATGTTGAGAGAGTATTGGACTCAAAGCAGTAATGTAAGTGTGTAAATTGAAAGTAAAAAGTTTGAGGTATTGAAATCGAAGTATCTTTTAAAAGTGCAGAAGGGTAGTCCCTTTTATAGTGCAGAGAAGCATGCAAGAAAGGCAAGGAAATATTATTGAAGTCAGTCTCCCTTTGGTTAAGTGATTCTGATTCCAACGGGTAAAAACTAGTTAAGGAAAGAGAATTTGTTTTAAACCTTTCAAAGCAGCACAAAAGGGATAAATACACAACTTATTTAATGAAAACAATCAATAGTACACAGTTTGTGACAAATATGGAAAGGGAATCAATCAAACAGCCATGAAACCAAAATTACAAGTTCTGTTTGAATGAACCAAGTCAAGAAAGGTAAGGGAGGTTAAATCGAAGAAAATCAGTGATGATTCATCAGCCTTATTAAAGGGATTTCAGAATCAATCACTTAGTCGGTGAAAACCTTTTGAAAGAGGAACTTTCTTGTATATAAAGCATACCAATCAAACAAAAGGAACTGTCAAGTTATTTAGGAAAAAGAGTCTTATCACTGAAAGCCTCAGAGTCACAAGCAAAAAGTGATTCAAGTTCAGTTACAGACTCATCGTGAGTCTGGAAGACTAGGGTCCCAAAGTGAAACCCTAATACCATTTACCCAAACAAAAACCCCCAAATCCTGGGGTTTCAGATTGACTTAGACAATATAGGTGAGAAAATAGGTCATTGAAAGAGGCTTAGAAGTCTTTTTTAAAGAATTAATGAGAGACATACACACACGATGGAAAGAACACTAATTCAATTTCATGAGAACATGCTTGAGAAAACTTAGAATTTAAACAAGTTTCAGAAGGAAGAGATGATACGAGTTTTAAATAAGAATAAACATGCTTAGCAGGAACATAAACAGAACTCAGTAAAGTGAACAAAATCAAAGAAATCAAACATGAACACATATAGAAAACAATAAGTACTAACAACACGAATTAACATGCGAGCAAAAGAGTAACAGCAAAATAAAAGAGTCTTTCATAATAGAGAGAAGACAAGAGAGCAAACTCATGCATAGTAAAAAAAACATACGAGCATAACACAGACAATCACCCGTAAAGAAAGAATAGGAAGAATCAGAAAGATATTTGAAGGAACTTTTCAGAAACCCTAAAATTGAAATTGAACGATTTTTGAAAAAGAAATTTGGGGAAAACCTTAAAAATGTCAAATAGAGCCTAGACATGTTTCAAATCTAAGAGAATAAGCAAGTAAAGAACCTTGAACAGCTTAGGGTCGTAGAGATAATCCTAGAAATGAGAATGGTCTTGAGGAAAATCAGATCTTGAGTCGAAAAGACTCATATTGCTTGAGCATGCCAGAATAATGGCCGGAGAAGCCTTAGATCTACAGATCTGAAGAGGATCTGAAGAGAACCATCAGATTCGGGCTTCAAATCATCGAACATCTTAGGTCTAATGGTGAGAAAGGATGAGCACAAGTAATCCATGGCCTGAAACGCCATGGATTCCGGTGGAAACACGATGGAAAAGGGTAGGAGATGGCTAGGGTTTCGAGAGAGTTCGAGAGAGTTTGAGAGGAGAGGGATTTCAGAGGCGGCGGGTGAGTGAAATTGATTTAGGGTTAGGGGTGTTTGTGAATTAAAAAAAGGAAAGGATGAATAAGGGTCGTTGATCTCAAAGATCAACGGCCATGATGAAAAGGGAGCCGAGCGGGTTAAATTAATTGGGTCAGGGGCGGGTTAAATTGAAATTGGGCCGGTCAATTTGCCATTTGCAATTGGGTTAATTAGGGAGGATGTTTTGGGTTAAAAATTGAAACAAAATGGGATTAGATTTTAAATAGCCACTTTTCCCCTTTTATTTTATAAAAATAGCAAAATGGTTTCTGAAAATAAATTAAAGGTACTAAATTAATTATTAATATATTAATATTAAATCAAAAAATACCGAAATCAATTTTATAATTATACAACAACAACAACAACAACAACAACAACCCAGTATAATCCTACTTAGTGAGGTCTGGGGAGGGTAGTGTGTACGCAGACCTTACCCCCTACCCTGGGGTAGAGAGGCTATTTCCAAATAGACCCCCGGCATCCTTCCCTCCAAGAACTTCCCACCTTGCTCTTGGGGAGACTCGAACTCACAATTTTGTAATTATAAATGCAATTAAATCTTAAAATTGGCTAAAATTGCAATTATGCACAATTTAATTTTAAAATACTCAATACATTTGTAAAAAATGTGCAAAAATTACCTTAGCTATTTTGGTATAAATATGAGGATCAATAAATTAATCACAAAAATGATAATCTGAGGAATAATTATTTGTTTTTATACTACTAAAATGGACAATAAAATAATTTTAAAATATTTAAAAATTAGGGAAAAAATACTAAAACTCTTGGGAAGGTCTTATAGGAATTAGGCAATATGTAGTTCAGGATCTATTGGCGAAATATGCCGATGGAGATTTTTGCAAAACGGGCGCGATGTTTAGGTCGAGAAAGATGGTCAGAGTCCAATAGGCTGCGATAACTGGAGCGGGATCGCTTCTGCTGAGACGGTTGTTGCTAGCCGATTTACCTGCAAATGAGCAATACGAACATATATTGTGCATAAATTTAAACGTGATGCGGGTTCCCATTGGACTATGAATGTTGTCTTTGGACGGTTAGGATGACGTCCTCAGACCATGACATCCTGGGCCATGAAGCGTATAATAGAGGATTCGCAGGCTATAAAATGATGTTCTGGGGCCATAAGGATGATGTCTCCGAACCATGATGCCTTTGAATAATGATATGAAAAAGATAAAATGAGGTCCTCAGTCCATGGCATGGCGTTATCGGGCTATGAAAATTGTGCCTCCGAACAATGACGCCTTTGGATAATTTGGCGATCTTTCAGCCCATGAAAATGCAGAATTTGGCGATCTTTCAGCCGTGCAAGACTTAAATGAAGTGGCGGTATTTCGGCCAATGCAAGATTTAAATAAAAGTGGAAATATTTCAATTGATGCAAGACTTAAATGAAGTGGCCTTATTTCAGCCAATGCAAGATTTAAATGAAGTGGCAATATTTCAGCCGATGCGGAATGTAAATACAAATGGCGATCTTTCAGCCGATGCGGGACGAAGTGGCGATATTTCATCCGATGCAAAATTTAATGAAGTGGCGATATTTCAGCCAATGCAAGATTTAAATGAAATGGCGATATTTCAGCCGATGCGGAATGTAAATACAAATGGCGATCTTTCAGCCGATGCTGGACAAAGTGGCGATATTTCAGCCAATGCGAAATACAAATAAAGGTGGCGATATTTCAGCCATACAGATGGAGGTAGAGCTTGACCTCGGAAGGCAGAATAGTAGCCTTATGCAATGCAAAAAATACAGGTGGAGGTAGAACTTAACCTCGGAAGGTAGAATAGTAGCCTTATGCAATGCCGAAAATGCAGGCAGAGGTAGAGCTTAGCCTCGGAAGGTAGAATAGTAGCCTTATGCAATGCAGAAAATGCAGGTGGAGGTAGAGCTTAACCTCGAAAGGTAGAATAGTAGCCTTACACAATACAGAAAATGTAGGTGGAGGTAGATCTTAACCTCGGAAGGCAGAATAGTAGCCTTATGCAATGCATAAAGTAAAATACGAATGGTAGTAAAATCTCTTAGCAGATAGCTTATTGTGATATTGTGGCTGCTGGGGATATCATGTATGGATAGCAATTGTGAGTAGGTGTGATGGATCCAAAAGTTATATCCCTGGAAAGTAAGAGTGTATAAATGTACTTGATGATTTGCAACTTAGGTGCCAGCATCCAAAGAAAAATTGTGAGTTTCATAGAGGGGGAAGTTTAGTTCGTATTCCCCGTGGACTTCGCTTAGCGTGATGTTGTGTATCATTGGGGTAGCGTCGCTAAACAAAGCAATTTGATAATAGCTATTCATGATTTAGTAAAGTATAACATAAATGTATAATTGAGAAATAATTTTCTTTAGATGAACCAATGACTGCGACGCGGTCCAAGACATTGCAACCTTTCTCGCTCTGAAATTTTGAGGGTTCTCCTCAAAATTCTGCCCTATTTTACTGGGTTGCTTCTTCTGACGGCTGCTTGCGGTAAATGGCTGAAATCAACTTCAAAATTTTGAGGATTCCAATATCGGGAGTAACGAAAATTTTATTGAATTGTAACCGAACCATAAGGTTTCATACGTATCCCCTCTTAAACGGGAATCAGGTCAGACGTAGTTCAAATTACATAATAAAGGAAAGCATACATAGTAACGCTTGACTGCATCTGAATTGATCGGCTTTGGCCAGACTTCTCTGTCCATTTCTGCAAGTATGAGGGCTCCTCCAGTCAGAACCCGGTGAACTATATACGGACCTTTCCAGTTAGGAGAGAATTTCCATTTGGTTTCATCTTGATATGGAAAAATCTTCTTTAACACCAGCTGCCCCGTTGTGAATTGTCTTGGCTTGACTCTTTTGTAGAAGGCTCTAGACATTCTATTCTAATAAAGATGACCATGACAAACTGCATTCATTCTTTTTCCATCTATGAGGGCTAACTGCTCGTAGCGACTCTTTACCCATTCTGCGTCGTCGAGTCCTGCTTCCTGTATGATTTTCAGGGAAGGAATTTCTACCTTGACGAGAATGACTGCCTTTGTACCATAAACTAGCATATAGGGAGTTTTCTCGGTTGATGTGCGAACTGTGGTACGGTAACCCAAGAAATCAAATGATAACTTCTCATGCCACTGCTTATGCTTCTCTATCATTTTCCTTAGTATCTTCTTGATATTCTTGTTGGTGGCTTCTATGGCTCCATTCATCTGATGTCTGTAAGCTGTAGAATTCTTGTGTTTGATCTTGAATGTTTCACACATTGCTTTCATCGGGCCACTATTGAGATTGGAACCATTATTGGTAATGATTGACTCTGGGATGCCGAATCGACAAACGATATGGTCATGGACAAAGTTTGCCACGACTTTCTTAGTCACTTTCTTCGACCCATTTTGTGAAATAATCAATCACTACTAGGATGAACCTGTTCCTGTTTGATGCGGCAGGTTCGATTTGTCCGGTAACATCCATTCCCCGAGCGACAAACGGCCATGGCGAGCTTGTTGCAGTGAGCTTATTTGGAGGTACCTTTATCACCTCTGCATGTATCTGACAGTGATGGCACTTTCGGACATACTGGATGCAGACGTCTCCATATTCATCTAAAAATAACCTGCTCGGAGTATTTTCTTAGCTAAGACAAAGCCGTTCATATATGGACCGCAAGTCCCTGCATGAATTTCCTCCAATAGCCTGGATGCTTCCTTTGCTTCGACATGCCTTAACAACCCCAAGTCTAGAGTCCTTTTATACGGGATTCCTCCATTGTGAAAGAAGTGATTGGATAAACTTCGAAGTGTACGCTTCTGAGTAACGTTTGCAAGTTCTGGATATTCTCCTGTTGACAACTATTCCTTGTATCATGAAACCAATGTTTTCCATCTACATCTTCCACGATATGAGCAGAGTAAGTTGGCTGATCGTGAATCTTCACCGAAATTGGATCTATGAAGTTCTTATCTGGATGCTAAATCATAGATGATAGGGTAGCCAATGCATCGGCAATCTCATTTTGTACTCTAGGGACATGGTGAAACTCTGTCATGGTGATTCTCTTCCTCAACTCCTGTACATGATAATAGGGAATTATCTTGAAATTCTTGATTGCACATTCTTCTCGGACTAGATGTATGAGCAAGTATGAATCCCTGATCACTAGCAGTTCTAAAATGTTCATGTCAATGGCCAGCTTGAGCCCTAAGATGCTGGCTTCGTACTCGGCCATGTTGTTGGTGCACAGGAACCTGAGCTTGGCAGACACCGAATAATGCTGGCTGATTTCTGATACTAGGACTGCTCCTATGCCAACGCCTTTGAAGTTTGCTGCTCCGTTGAAAAACATTATCCAACCATCATAGGATTCTGCAATGTCTTCTCCTATGAAGGATACCTCCTCATCAGGAAAATACGTTTTTAGGGGTTCATATTCATCGTTCACGAGATTTTTAGCAAGATGATCCCCCAATGCCTATCCCTTGATTGCTTTCTGAGTCACATAGACAATGTCAAATTCACTTAACAGGATCTGCCACTTGCTAGCTTGCCAGTGGGCATGGGCTTTTGAAAGATGTACTTCAGCGGATCCATTCTTGATATGAGATGAGTAGTATAGGCACAGAAATAGTGCCTCAACTTCTGAGCTACCCAATTCAGAGCATGACAGGTGCGTTCTAACGGAGAATATCGGGCCTCGTATGGGGTGAACTTCTTGCTAAGATAGTAGATGGCCTGCTCCTTTCTCCTCGTTTCGTCATATTTCCCAAAACACAACTGAATGTTCTATCCAATACCGCAAGGTAGAGCAATAAGGGTCTACCTGGTTTGGGTAAGACCAAAACTGGCGGCACTAACAGGTATTCTTTGATTCTGTCAAAGGCTTTCTAACAATCATCAGTCCATTTGGTAGCGGCGTCCTTCTTTAACATCTTAAAGATCAGTTCACAAATGACAGTGGACTGAGCTATGAACCGGCTGATGTAGTTAAGTCTCCCAAAGAAACTCATAACCTCTTTCTTGTTCTTTGGTGGTGGAAATTCTTGGATGGCTTTGACTTTTGACGGATCCAGTTCTATTCCTTGGCGACTTACGATGAACCCAAGTAGTTTTCCAGCAGGAACCCTGAATGCACACTTGGCGGGATTCAACTTCAGATTATACCTTTTCAGCCTGTTGAAGAACTTTCTCATATCTTCCACGTGGTCAGCAGCTCTCTTGGATTTGATGATGACGTCGTCTACATACACCTTGATCTCTTTGTGTATCATGTCATGGAAAATAGTAGTCATGGCCCTCATGTAGGTGGCCCCAGCATTCTTTAACCCAAATGGCATCATCTTATAACAATACATCCCCCACGACGTAATGAAAGCCATTTTCTCCGCATCTTCCTAATCCATCCATATCTGATGATACCCAGCAAAAAAATTTAATGAATGACTGTAGTTCATGCTTGGCATAATTGTAAATTAGAATGTGTATGTTTGGCAAGGGTAAGTTGTCTTTTGGACTAGCCCGGTTGAGGTCCTAGTAGTCGACACAGACTCTATCCTTCCCGTCCATCTTCAGTACTGGCACGATATTGGCTAACCATGTTGGATACTCTACTACCCTGAGAACCTTGGCTTTGACTTGCTTGGTGACTTCTTCCTTGATTTTCAAACTCGTTGGGTTTGAACTTTCTGAGCTTCTATTTTACTGGTGGACATGTCAGATCGGTCGGTAGTTTATGAGCTATAATAGATGTACTAAGACCAGTCATGTCATCATACGACTAGGCGAATATGTCCTCATATTTCCTTAGAAATTCTGTGTACTCTTTCTTCTCTGATGGTGACAGATGAACACTGATGCGTGTTTCTTTGATATTCTCTGCATCTCCCAAGTGACAACCTCTAAAATCCTCACTTTCTTTAACAATCTATTCTGGTATATCATCCTCTTTGGAAATTATATCTGTTTATTGCGTTGTCTCATTGCGTGTCACAATCGTTGGTTCATCAAGATAAGTAATATAAATGTTGTGTAAAATAAAGTACAACAACAACAACCCAGTATAATCCCACTTAGTGGAGTCTGGGGAGGGTAGTGTGTACGCAGACCTTACCCCTACCCTGGGGTAGTGAGGCTATTTCCAAATAGACCCATGGCATACTTCCCTCCAAGAACTTCCCACCTTGCTCTTGGGGAGACTCGAACTCACAACCTCTCGATTGTAAGTGGGGGTTGCTTACCATCAGAGCAACCTCTCTTGTCAAATAAAGTAAATGATAAAAAGTAATGAGAGAAAGATTTATAAGAAACTGAAATGCTTTCATAAATTTTGTAATTGTTTTGAACATTGGAGGTCTTATTTCAAAATTAAAATGCGGAAAGAAAGTCGACTATCGCAAAATAAAGATGATGCATCGTGCTTTGTTTAGCCTTGCTACCCCGAAGCTTTCCGGGCCTTGGTAGTTCTGATTGACCAATTGTTGAGGTGTTCTCCTCGGCTCATGGCTTGTATGGAAGGGCCTTCCTCCCCCTCCTCCTCGAAAATGACACAACAGTCCATATTATCATTCTCCAGGAACAAGTTCCTCATTGCTACTAATGCTTCCTCTTCTTCCGACCCATAAATGACTTCGGCTGGTTGAAAAGTCTGCTCCAGATGAGGTATAGGTTTCTCCAATGGATAGTAAAGGCCCCGCCATGGAGGCGACCAGTCCTTAAGTTCTTCCCAGGCATACTCATACCCCAACCCGAAGGTGGTACCATTCTTCTCGAGCTTAACAGGCTTAGCGATTCCTTGGAGGTTTTTGCCACGTCCTTTGCCAGGTTCATACCCGCTCCAATTCAGTATGCTTTTAATTTTGTTGTCCCACCATTTGTCTTTGTCGACAGAGTTGACTCGCTCAATGTGGTGGTAGGTCTTTCCGCCTACCTTTCCTCTTCTTCCGATTGCTGGGATGGTCTGACGGTTGTATATGGGATTGCTACCGTCGCCATGAATAATCACCTCCTTATGATTCCACTCAAACTTCATAGCCTAATGCAGGGTTGATGCTACAGCTCCAGCGGAATGAATCCATGGTCGTCCTAATAGCAAGTTGTAAGATGCTGGGATATCTATCACTTAAAAGTCAACGTCGAACCAAGTCGGTCCCATTTGTAAACACACACTGATTTCCCCAATAGTGGACCTTTGGGAACCATCAAAAGCTTTGACATTGATGGCTCCATCCTTGATCTCATTCAGGCTTTTTCCCATTGTTTTGAGAGTCACCAAGGGACAAATGTTGAGGCTAGACCCTCCGTCAATTAGAATTCTGGTGATAAAATAATCCTCGCACCGCATAGTGATGTGCAATGCTTTGTTGTGGCTTACCCCTTCCGGTGGCAGATCATCTTCGTGGAAAGTGATTTTGTGACTCTACAATACTTGCCCTACCATGTTTGATATTTCTCCTCCAGTTATGTTGATGGGTACATATGCCTCACTCAGTATCTTCAACAAGGCATTCTTATGTGCATCAGAGCTTTGCAGCAGAGCTAGGATGGAGATCTGTGCCCGTGTTTTATTCAGTTGATCAATGACTGAGTACTCCTTTGATTGTATCTTCCTCCAGATATCATCGGGCCCAGTTTTAGTAGGCCGTCCAGAGGCCTGCTTACTTGATTCAGCTAAATATTCCATAGTATAAACCCTGCAGGTTCTTGTCATACACTGTACCGCTATTGGTTCTCCGGTTTTGGATTTTCCTTTTCTCCTTGCCTCGGCTGTGTAATCCCAAGGGATGGCCTTCGTATGGAGTGGTTCTATGGCTATCATTGCCACTGGGATGAGTACCCTTTCTTTGGAATATAACACATCAACTTCAAATGGCGTAGGTTCCATTGGGGACCCAAACTTGACCTCAATTGGTCCTGGTGCCTTTACAGAATAAGGTGCTTCAAACTCGAGCGGTACAGACATGTTCACTTCAGTGTCTCCAGAAGGCTGGAGCTGGACTACAATTAGATTAAGTGTGATTTTTAGTTTCTTTGGCTCATCACCTTCAGCGATTAATCCGATCGATCCTTTGGGTTCCAGATCATCTTCTATCTCAATCATGTGAACACCTCTACCCTTGTGGTCTGATAGAGGGTTTTTGCGAACATTCGGAGCAGGCTCCTTTGCCACAATGGTCTTGTTGTCAATTAGAGCCTGGATCTTATTCTTCAAAGAGCGGCATTCATCAATAGTATGCCCCTTATTGCCGGAATGGTATGCACAGGTTTTGTTTGGGTTGATCCATTGGGAAGGATTTTCTCGAGTTATGTTAGGGATTGGGGTGACATAACCAGCAGGTTTAAGCCTTTCATATAGCTGGTCGATTGGTTCGGCACTGGCGGTGTATTGTTTGGAAGGTTTGCGGTCGAAGTTTGGTCATGGTCTGGGGAAATTTTGGCGGGGTGATTGATAGTGAGCCTGTTGGGTGTTGTAGGCTTAGTAGATGTGTGTAGGTTGGGAGTATTTAGGTGAAGTTGGCTGATATACGGGAGGTGTAGATGATTGGAAAGTAGGTGGTGGAGCTTGGTAAGAGGGCAAATGTGCTTGGTAATTTGAGGTATCTTGATATGTAGGAGGGGGTATTTGGTAGGTTTGGTATTTTATTGGGGATTTTGTTCTCTGTGCAACCATCACGGCACCCACATCCCTTTTCTTGGATGTTCCACCAGACCGTAGAGCCTTGTTGGTAGCCTGTAATGCTTTAAAGTTAGTGACCATACCACTTTTGATACCTTCCTTGATCCTCTCCCCTAGCTTGATGATGTCAACAATTTTTTGGCCTTCAATCAAAATCAATCTTTCGTAGTACTGTGGGTCTTCACCCCGGACGAAAAACCTGTTCATTGGTTCCTCTTCTAAAGTCGGCCTGACCTTAGCGGCTTCTGATCTCCAATGAGTAGCATACTCGCGGAATGTCCCCATGGTTTTCTTTTTCAAATTCTGGATGTAGAACACATCTGGTGTATTCTCCGTGTTGAATCTGAACCTGTCCATGAAATCGGATGCCATACTTACCCAATTCGGCCACATATTCAGGTCTTGGCTAATGTACCAAGATAGAGCATCCCCTTTCAAACTCCTCATAAAGAGCTCCATGCGAACCTTTTCATCCTTTACTACTCCGACCAGTTTGTCGCATTATGTCCTTAAATTAACTCTGGGATCCCCGATGCCATGGAACATCTCGAACTTGGGAGGTTTGTACCCCTCGGGCAGTTCGATATCTGGTCGAATTCAAAGGTCTTCGTAATTCAGTCCCTCGATCCCCTTGCTTCCTTCAACACCCTAAACTCAGCTAGTCAGCTTCTTGAGTTATGCGGCCAGATTCTTGATAAGAGAGTCTTTGTCATCAGACTCAGGTGTGCTCGAGGTGGTCTGAATGGGGTATGGTATGGTTTCCACATAGATGGGGGTGTTGTGGTGATAATCATTTGTAGATTTTAGTGGTTCAGGGATGAGAAGTGGGGTGTTGCTTGAAGTGTGGCATGTGTTGCAGTGAGATGGGGAGTGGATTGGTTTTGTGGTTTCGGGATGTTTTGAGGAGGTGTGGGATTTTGAGTGTTGAGTAAGTTGACATCCTCGATATTGAGGGAAAATAACAAGCTTGCAAATTTCCGAACTTGGACTAGTTCTTCTTGAAATTTCAATAATTTTCGTTCGAGCTGGGAGGCACTTTCCTTGGAAACCTGAATACCCTCAGAAGTCTCTACCCTTTCAACTGAACTCTCATTTCTGATGTTGCTAAAATCTTCCATTTTTCCCTTGTTCTTGTTTTTGATAGAACTCGGAGGAGGAGGAGGAGGAGGACCCTTGGATCTTGTGGAATATGATGACGATGCCAGAGTGCACGAACTAACCTTTGGGGAAGGGGGAATAAAATGAAGAGTAAAAACAAAAATGTAACACGTTAGTGTAGATCATGGGGAGAAGAACATTGCAGTATTTAAACATATAGTGCGAGAATATAAATCGTGTCCTAATTTAGGAGCCTCATTGTGCCTGAGGTAAGCCTAGAGACAAGTTAATTTTGAGAACTTATAATGCTAAATGCCTCATTTTATTGATAAAATAAGATGAATCCCAAAACGACACTAAAATTGTGAAAGATAAAAATAAAAATGTCACTAATGGCCATTGGCCTTATTACGTTTAAAGTAAAGAAAAGACTCCTAACTACTTGGTCCTAGAAGGACCTTCCCCAGACTCAGCATCTTTAGCTCCATCGAACAACTTTACCAGCTCACGTAGTCCCAGCAGCAAATATACTCTAGCCAAGTGTCCTCCTTCGTTTCCTTCAGCATTCTGGCAATTTTCAATCCTCTGGATGAACTTCCTTTCTAGATCCACTAAACCCCGCTCCAATATCCCGGTCGCTTGTTAGCACTGACAACCATATCTTTCCATTCTTCAATCACCTTTTGATGGGCTTCTTGAATTTCCTGGTGCTTACTTTCGCATTCCCCAATCCTTTTGAGAAATTGGTTGTACTTAACCTGTGCTTCAGCCTTTTCGTCGATGACCCTGTGACCTCAAACAAACCCAGGTTGTCCTAACCCACTATGATCATCTTCCAAGCAACTTAGATAGTATAGAGTATAACCATCATGGTACCTGTCTAGTTCTATGGAGTCCTTTACCTAGATGATTTTGCAATGCCATATGTGTTGAGCTTGAAACTTGTATGGACTATCGTCGTCTTGAAAGTTGGCCCTGAAGTGACTCATTTTGTCGACACTTGGTATAACCTGCCTTCTTCCTACCTGCCTCGTGACTCGGAGAGGGATATAAGGATAAGTTCCTCTCAGACCGATGAGTATAAGAAATGGTGCATCCCAAGATCGGACAATGAACTCTTCAGTAGGGAACCATTCGAGCATCCATTGCACTTGGTACTCTTTTAGATTTTTGAACAACTCTACCCACCCTTTAGCATCTTCTGGTTGGGCAAACATGTTAGGCATATAGTTCATTCTCCTTGTCTGATGGAAGGCAATATGATCATCCAGTCTCTATGCAGAATCTCTTACCGATATTCACCCCTTTGGAGGTGCTCCATGAGCCAGAGTTGGAGTAGTAAGTTACAACCATCAAAGTGTTTGGCCCATCGTTGATAGTTTTCCAGGGCTCGGTGTATCTCAGCAACGATCATAGGGACTATGCTAAAAGGCTTCCTGCCAATTCCCTCCGTTAAGGTTTTGGTGACCATGGCCAGTCTGGTATGGATCCTAGCCTTCTTCACAGGAAATACTATCATCCCCAAAAAGCAGAACATAAAGATGAAGACTCTTCTGTGGATATGCCCCAATGATGTGATGGCGAATTCATCTGCGTAAGTGCAATAAGACTTGCTATAGCCGTATCTTTCGTACAGATAGTCTAAAGGAATGTAGGAATCCTTCAAACAGGTTAGGTCTGTGTTATTCTTTAGTCCCATGATTTTGAGAAAACCCCCACCCTTGCGATTTTCCGGCATAAGCAAACCCGGAGTTTCCCAAGGGATACCAGCTAGACCTCCTATTTCCTCCAGCAATGGTGTCATTTCATTGTCCTTAAAGCGAAATATAGACCTATCGTCATCCCAGAATAGAGTAGTAGTCTCTATGATTTTGTTGTTTGGTTGGATTTCCAAAAGAGAAGGCAAATTTCCCAAATAATTGCGGATGAGAGTTTGATCACTGGAGTAAAGGTCCTCCCACCAACTTAGCAACCTTGGGTGGATGTTGGTTACCATGTCGAATCTAGGGACTTCGTGCCTCATTTTCTGCAAAACAAAGTGTTAGGCCCTTATCCCCTACCAGACTCGTCTATTTAAATATCATTGGCATATGCAGCATTTAGTTCTCCAAATAAATGCACATACGTGGTAATGTCCGTTTGGATTCCAAGGAAACCAAGTAGACTTTGGACAAGGCTATCTTAAAGAGTCATTATGCGGACATCATAACTGACTCAGCTAGGTTTGACAGTGATGCATGCACAATTGAATAGAGTAAGGTTTCTATGGGGTGTTAGACCGGTACCCTTGAGCGGACAACTCAAGAGGGAAAGGCACGGAACCGTCGACTGCACTACTGATCGACTGGTTTTACAGCAAATATGGCTTTGCCAAATTTAGGGGTGATAATATCGGAATGGCGCAACCACTCATTATAAGCGTTGCTATGGTATTTTGTTTGGCACGAGTGGAATATGATGTTGAGGATGCAATTACAAGAATGAAACAAGTTGTCATGTATTTGCATGTTCATAAAGTAATGATTACAATAATTGCTCATAATTACAACAATATTGAAAGGAAAGCGATAAAGGAAAGCGTTAAAATAAAAGAAACGAAGAGCCTAGTTAGTTACATAGAAGAAAATAAATAAAGACATTAAATAAAGGCAATAAGATGCAATAAAGCCACAAGTATCATGAAATGGTAAAAGCCTAAAGAATATTCCCCAGCAGAGTTGCCATGCTGTCGATGCCCCCTTTTTCTAAAGGCGAAATCGGGTTTACGACATTTGGGCGGACAACTCTATTCCTTTTGGGAATTTGGGTTTTGAGATTTAGAAGAGTCTCCACCTAATGATTAAGTGCATTACGACACCAAGGAGGTAAAAAAAACAAGAGAATGGGTAAGGGCTTGAAATTATCTCAGGAAGGAAGGTGTTAGGAACACCCCGAAGATCACGTGTAACGACCCAACTGGTCGTTTTGAGCCCTAGCACGTCATTCAGCAGTCTGAGGCCATGAGCAGCTTCATTTTAGGTATTGTGACTTGTGCATTTTTTCAGAATTGAATTTCGGGAAGTCCTGAGTTGATTTGGGAAGAGAATTCTCATTTTAGAAACTTAAAGTTGAAAGAATCAACTAGGATTGGAATTTTGAGTAAACGACCTTGGAATTGGGATTTGAAGGTTCCAGCAGGTTTGTATGATGATTTCGGACTTTGGCGTATGCCTGGATTGGGTTTTGGATGACCCGAGAGTATTTTGGCGCCTATTGTGGAAGTTGGCATTTTGGAAGAAATTTCATAAGTTTGGTTTGAAATGAATTTCAGTGTTATCAAGGTCCATTTGGAATTCCGAGGCTGGGAGTAGCTCCGTATGGTGATTCTGGAGTAGGGAGTGCAATCAGAAGTGAACTCGGAGGTCCGTAGGTCATTTTGAAGCTATTTGGCTAAAGATAGAAATTTGAAGGTTTATGAGAAGTTTGACCGGAAGTGGACCTTTTGATATCGGGGTCGGAATCTGATTTCGGAAGTTGGAGTAGGTCCGTAATGTCAAATATGACTTGTGTGCAAAATTTGAGGTCGATCGGATATGATTTGATAGGTTTAAACACCAGAAGTAAAAGTTTGAAATTTTGAAGTTCATAAAGCTTGAATCGGGGTGTAATTCATATTTTAGCATTGTTTGATATGATTTGAGGCCTCGATCAAGTCCGTAATATGTTTTGGGACTGGTTGGTATGATTGGTTGGGGTCCCGGGGGCCTCGGGTGGATTCCGGGTGGCTAACGGATCGAATTTGGAGTTTGAAAAAGAGCTAGAGCTGCTGCTTCTGGCATTTCCGCTTATGCGGAATTGGGACCGCAGAAGCGGCCCCGCAAAAGCGAAGAATTGAACTGCCGAAGCGGTTAGGACCAAAATGGAGAGGACCGCAGATGCGGTCGAGCAGCCGTAGAAGCGGGACCACACCTGCGGTCGAAGAGTTGCAGAAGCGGGTTGGAGGGCCCGGTGAGTTATCCGCAGAAGCGGCCCAAGATCTGCAAAAGCGGAAACGCATATGTGGTGGGTCGTCCGCAGAAGCAGAAATTGGGATATGAAGGTTCCAGCAGGTTCATATGATGATTTCGGACTTGGGCGTATGCCCGGATTGGGTTTTGGATGACCCGAGAGCATTTTGGCGCCTATTGTAGAAGTTGGCATTTTGGAAGAAATTTCATAAGTTTGGTTTGAAATGAATTTCAGTGTTATCAAGTTCCGTTTGGAATTCTGAGACTGGGAGTAGCTTCGTATGGTGATTTTGGAGTAGGGAGTGCAATCGGAAGTGAACTCGGAGGTCTGTAGGTCATTTTGAAAGCTATTTGGCTAAAGATAGAAATTTGAAGGTTTATGAGAAGTTTGACCGGAAGTGGACCTTTTGATATCGGGGTCGAAATCTGATTTTGAAAGTTGGAGTAGGTTTGTAATGACAAATATGACTTGTGTGCAAAATTTGAGGTTGATCGGATGTGATTTGATAGGTTTAAACACCGGAAGTAGAAGTTTGAAATTTTGAAGTTCATAAAGCTTGAATCAGGGTGTAATTCATGATTTTAGCATTGTTTGATATGATTTGAGGCCTCGAGCAAGTCCGTAATATGTTTTGGGTTGGTATGATTGGTTGGGGTCCCGGGGGCCTCGAGTGGATTCCGGGTGGCTAACGGATCAAATTTGGAGTTTGAAGAAGAGCTGCAGCTGTTGCTTCTGGCATTTCCGCTTCTGCGAAATTGGGACCGTAGAAGAGGCCCTGCAGAAGCAAAGAATTAAACTGCAGAAGCGGTTAGGACCAAAATGGAGAGGACCGCAGATGCGGTCGAGCAGCCGTAGAAGCGGGACCACACCTGCAGTCGAAGAGTTGCAGAAGCGGGTTGGAGGGCCTGGTGAGTTATACGCAGAAGCGGCCAAAGATCTTCAAAAGCGGAAACGCATATGCGGTGGTCCATCCGCAGAAGCAGAAATTGGGATCTGAAGGTTCCAGCATGTTTGTATGATGATTTCGGACTTGGGCGTATGCCCGGATTGGGTTTTAGATGACCCGGGAGCATTTTGGCGCCTATTGTAGAAGTTGGCATTTTGGAAGAAATTTCATAAGTTTGGTTTGAAATGAATTTTGGTGTTATCAAGGTCCGTTTGGAATTCCGAGACTAGGAGCAGCTCTGTATGGTGATTTTGGAGTAGGGAGCGCAATCGGAAGTGAACTCGGAGGTCCGTAGGTCATTTTGAAGCTATTTGGCTAAAGATAGAAATTTGAAGGTTTATGAGAAGTTTGACCGAAAGTGGACCTTTTGATATCGGGGTCGGAATCTGATTTCGGAAGTTGGAGTAGGTCAGTAATGTCAAAAATGACTTCTGTGCAAAATTTGAGGTCGATCGGATGTGATTTGATAGATTTAAACACCGAAAGTAGAAGTTTGAAAATTTGAAGTTCATAAAGCTTGAATCGGGGGTGTAATTTATGATTTTAGCATTGTTTGATATGATTTGAGGCCTCGAGCAAGTCTGTAATATGTTTTGGGACTGGTTGGTATGATTGGTTGGGGTCCCGGGGACCTCAGGTGGATTCCGGGTGGCTAACGGATCGAATTTAGAGTTTGAAGAAGAGCTGGAGCTGCTGCTTCTGGCATTTCCGCTTCTGCAGAATTGGGACCGCAGAAGCGGCCCCGCAGAAGTGAAGAATTGAACTGTAGAAGCAGTTAGGACCCAAATGGAGAGGATCGCAGATGCGGTCGAGCAGCTATAGAAGCGGGACCACCCCTGCGGTCGAAGAGTTGCAGAAGCGGGTTGGAGGGCCTGGTGAGTTATCCGCAGAAGCGGACCAAGATCTGCAAAAGCGGAAACGCATATGCGGTGGGCCGTCCGCAGAAGCAGAAATTGGGCTGGAGCCCAGGACTGCAGAAGCGGAACCGCGAAAGCGAAAATATTTCTGCAGAAGAGGAAACAACTGAGGTAGTGAGATGTTTTAAGTTTGGGGTTTAGTTCATTTCAACCCCATTTTTCTTCCATTGGAGTCGATGGGGAGCAACTTTGAGGTGCCATTTTCACCACTTGTCATGAGGTAAGTAATTTATGCTAGCTTTGAGTTAAATACAAGGTTTATACATAGATTAAGGCAAGGAAATTATGGAAAATTGAAGTTTTGGTAGAAGACCTAGAAATTTACATTTCTTAGAATTTGACAGCGATTTCGTGTATGGAATTTAGAGAAAATTGTATATTTGAGTTCCTAAGGTCATGGGAAATGTTTATCTTCGAAAAATATCGGAATCCGGGCATGTAGGCTTGAGGGCATTTTTGTCATTTCACTAAGTGGAGTTGGGGATTTGTATAATTTGAATGGTTAACAAGTACTCGAGTATATTCTCATTAGTTTGTTGTTATTTGGCTAGTTTCGGAACATTTGGCAATGATTCGAGTCATCGGGAAAGCTTGGAGGCCGTTTATGGACCTTCGAAGCGAGGCGAGTCTCCTTTCTAACCTTGTAAGAGGGAAATGTCCCCATAGGTGTAATAATTGATTGTGTGCTCCTATTTGTGGGGTCTACGTATGCACGAGGTGACAAGAGTCCGTGCGTAGCTACTATTATGCTATTGTCCGGGTAATTACGACCCATAAGCATGTTATACGTGAATTATTTATGAACCCATCGATAGCTTGAATTGCTTAAATCACATTGAATTAGTAAGGGAACTACTAAAAGGATTAAACTTAATTTCTTAGAAATTGTTAAAGGAGAATTGGTTTTATTTGGATAATTACTCCCCGATAGAATTCTAATTGACTATTTGAGCATGTATATTATGTGTACCTGCATCGCATGGATGATTCGCGAGCAGGGTGATTGTGTATCTTATGTGTACCTGCGTCGTATGGATGATTCGCTAGCAGGGTGATTGTGTATCTTATTTGTACCTGCGTCGCATGGATGATTCGCCAGCAGGGTGATTGTTTATTTTATGTTGACCGCGTCGCATGGATGATTCGCGAGCGGGGTAATAGATGCATCTATGGATCTTGTCGTTCGACCCTCGGCAGTGCACAGTTTACAGTCATGTTGGATCGCGCCATTGCCTCGGTGTGATTTGCGCATGTTACTTGTCGCTTGAGAATTTTAAATGTGGATTCGGCCCTTCGTGGCTTGATATAAATTGATAAGATAATAAAGAATAAACCTTGGAAGCTCTTGCTTAATTATTGAAGGTGTTTACCTGTTTTCTGGCTTCGCTAATTTGAACTACTATATAAATCCATGATTTTCCTCGCATTTCTAGAATAGTGTTAATTGACCTCTAGTAAGTGACGGGGTTGGCCATCTCGTCTCTACTTCTTCGAGATTAGGCGGGATACTAATTGAGTACACGTTGATTACGTACTCATACTACACTTCCGTGCATCTTTGTTGCACAGATATATATACCTCTAGCAGCCTACTGGGCGTAGCAGCATGGATAACTCTAGGACTAGGTGAGTTGCATTTTTTGAGACGACCCGTAGCTAGTGTAGTTCCTTTTAGTATTTTTATTATTTATACCCTGTCCACTGTATTTTGGACAGATGTTGTATTTTATTTTCCTTATCGATAGTTGCTCATGCACTTGTGACACCGGGTTCTGGGATGGTTGAAGTATTGTATGAAATGTTTAGCATTTAAATTTCATTTGAGACATTATTCTTTAAAAATTTCTTAATATGGAAGGAAAATCCTGAATTTCAAAAGTGTTAAAAAATGAGATTTGATTAAGTAATTTGGTTGGCTTACCTGACAACAGTGTCCGGTGCCACCACGACCCTTAGTGGATTTTGGGTCGTGACAACATGGTATCAGAGCACTAGGTTCTCGTTGGTCTCACGAGTCATGAGCAAGTCTAGTAGAGTCTCGAGGATCGGTTCGGAGACGTTTGTACTTATCCTCGGGAGGCTACAGGGCTGTTAGGAGTACTTCCCTTCTTGATTCCCTTATTGTGCGGTTCGATTCATTTGAGGCTTATGCCTTTGGTTACTTCCTACTCAATCTGACGCGAGCGCTTGTTAGAAATCGAGAATTTGAAGAATTGAAATGGCACTACAAATGTGGTGTGGGATGATTCTCCCAGTATAGTTGATTGGACTATTATAGTCGCCTTATGGAAGGATATTCTATTGTTTCAGCTCAGTAACAGAACTTCTAAGAGCCTTGAGGCTAGGTACATATTGCCATAATGCTTACGAATGATTATTCCACAGTGTTGTTGTGATGATATAGTGTTTGCCCACATGTCGGGGAAGTGAATGAATTGAAGGGAGGCTTACTCAGTGTGTAATCAAAGGGATTCAGTATTTTATTCCCGGTAGGGGAAAGACAAGAGAACTAAGGATGGTCAGATGTGGACCGGTGGAAGTAATGAAACGTGGTAATTGCAAACATGGTGGAGTTCTCCTCTATATGGGGGTGATGTTGTCCTAATTGGACGTATTAAGTTTATCAGTGTTATGATCTTCTACAACTCAGCCTTGGGGCACGATATTATGGAATAGTATCAGAGATACAACCATCAGGCATCGCAGGATGCGGTGGTTTAGGATTGAATCAGTATTTCAAATGTTGATGGTTCGATAAAGATGACCTTTGGAAAGGTTTAAGGGTTAGAAGCAATCATGGATTCAAGTTCCAGGAAGATACATTTTTATTGAGGCAACAACTGAGCAGCAAAGAGATGAGAAAGACGTGTGGGAAATGTCAGGCGGAGTTGTATAAGGCTTAGTGGTAGGATGACTACGCGCCTAAGGATAGTTTGGAAGGATCTGGAATTTTAGCGACTGGCCATTGAAGTCTGCAGATGTAAATTGAAGCATGGGCCATTATGCGGCAGAAGATTTGGTATAACGGGAAGGAGATGCTTGAAATGAACAATGACGCAGCATAACTCTGAATTTGGAAAGGTGTTGCCGCGCATTTAATTAATGTCCACGAGGAGTGAACGGACTAGTGCAGCTAGAAAGTGAGCTTGGACTCAGGATAGGTTGTTGATGTCATAGTGATTGTACCCCATGCAGCAGCGTTGGAAGATACCGGGGAGTAATTTCTACAGGTGGGGTATTCCTGTGAGCGGGTTAGCAGTCGCGTGGTTGGCGAGGCTTCTGCGAAGAGTTCTACTGGTTATGCAGCAAAGGGAATAGTTGTGTGAATGTTGTTAATGATTTAGAGTATCAAATTGGGTTTCTACAATAAGATATCGAGAGTGCTGGCGATTGATTGCGTTAGGTTATGTCAATAAGAAATTAAGAATCCTGGTGAACTCCAGAGTTTTGTAATAGTGGCTTCGAGCGAAGTGGGAGAGTCCCACCGTCTATGATTGGGTTGCATGGATAACTACTTGTGAAGTTTCTGGTGATTAGCATATTGATGGGTTATTTCAGCTACGGGAAACGAACATAAGTGGTAATTTGAGCAAATGAATTATTAACGCTGTTCTATCGTTGGCCTTATTGGCCCATGTTCAGACTTGGGGAGTGATTCTGTTGGGTCCTCCGTTGAGAATCATGGAGTTGATTATATTCGGGCCAAGTCAGAGCGGGCGGCTCTCAGCAGTGGTCCTAGCGGATTCAAAGAGGTAAAGTGTGGTGCCTAATGGTTTCGAGCCTATGAGTACAGTTAAGAATCAAGCTTTGTAGCAGCTTATGAGAAGGTGCCCAGAATGTTCTATGATATTTTGACTTGTGGTGTAGCATTTGAGTGCTATGAAATAGTTCGTGGGAATTGAGACAGCCTGGTCTCGAGATTCAAGGTTACTCGGGGTTATATGTTGAATGGAGTTAGTATTATTTCTAAGGCAAGAAAGGATACATTGGAAGAAGGTACCGTAATTGGTGTTATTCAGAAGCATTCTTCTGTTATGGCTTGTTAAGTGAAAGCAGATTCCGGAAGGGTTATGGTGGCTTGGACCACTACTTACAGAATTTCATATTCTACGATTATGGTAATTCACCTGTGTGTCGCTATGATTCCCCTGAAGCGAGTTAAGTGAAAATTTCTTAGATGATGAAGTGTTAAAATAATAATGGTTTCGGAGTTATGATGAAAATCAAATTCTATTGTATATTGGCACATTGGGTGCAGCGAGTAGCATGGAAATCCGAAGTGAGGATCAAGGTTGCAATTTGGTGCTGGTAAGGATGTCACGGGCTCGGATGAGCAAGGAAAGGGTTGAATGATTAAAGTAAAATGGTGTTGTCTTCAGCGTCACCTGAGATTGATGTTTTGTGAAAAGGCTTTGCATCCTGGTTAGGGATTCTTGATCGCTTTTCAGCGTTAGCACGGCCGATGGTTTGGATGAGCGGACCCGTTATTTATTTCGAAAGATTGTGGGCGCGTGCCCCACGGGAAGATTGTATAAGTGTGACATGTAGTCACTTGATTAACTGAATATTTAAACCAAGTATGAGGATTGTGGTAATAGCATTAATTTGAGAATTTAGGCCTGGAGGGCACTTTGGTTATCAGGTTATGAACTAAAGAGGTTGCTCCGGTGATGATGGTTGTTCTTATGTGTTATGAGGGAAAGGGAGTTACTATGGACCTTTGAAATTTTATTAGCCAAGTTGGTGCAACCAGAAAATCAGCTTGAGACCAATGGATTGATTTATATGTGAACAAGGTTTTATATCAGGCCAGTTGTGTTCATTTCAGTAACGCGCTCCTTAGGGAGTAGTCAGGGTGTTATCTCATTGTCAGATATTTCATGTAGTGATACATTATGTCGTGTGAGTTGTGAGACGGCCTGAGAAATTGTGTATGTGTTGAGGATCCGCGTGGGAATGTCGTATTATATGCAAAATGGCTCTTGAGATTAAGATTATATATTGCACCTTAGTTGTGCTTGAGTTTCGTAGTTATGGCATTGTATGTTCCCTCAAGGATGGTATTATGCACTTAGCATGCTTGTGACCAAATTCGATATCTTGTTGTAATAGGCAGCTTGGCCCGATGTATATCTCCTTATGTGAGTTCTATGTGTGGATCGGTTTGCACGCCGCCATGGGTATGTTATTTGGATCGGGTGGCACGCCTCCATGGGTATGTTATTTGGATCGGGTGGCACGCCGCAATGGGTATTTTATTTGGACCGGGTTGCACGCCGCAATAGTGTGATGTTCGGTGTAGTTCCCCTATTTGCCTTTATGTGTTATGATTCCCATTTTTTGAGGAGAGCTCGTTCTAGCTGTGAGCCCGCATCGCATGTATGATTCGCGAGTGGGGTGTCCGTTTATCATATACCCACGTCGCACGAATGATTCACGAGCGGGGTAATTAGATCTCCTTTTCAGAGTTCGTTTCCTTCTATATCACGTTCTAATTGGTAGCCTATTGGCACATGGTAGCATCATATGGGACTTTTGATCGTGTCCGAGATGGCTTATTGCCTCAGTAGTTCATACTGGGTGAGACAAGATTATTGGATTTAGGACCAATGCAATTGGACTATGTGAAGTGAATTAAGGATCTAAGACCATTAGATGGTTCAGAAAGAGGCAATGACTCTTGTCAGGGGTATTGACCCAATGATTTGTTGATTCAATAGTTGGTTATGAATTTCGGCACCTCTCTTTCGTCGTGTCGGTGTTGTAAAGGTTAGAGCAAGACCCATGTAGGTCATGAGATTCAATGGGAGCATCGGATCCGTGGAATTTTGATTAATTTGATCAGAAGGGTTATTGTGGTCTTATGAGTAAGTAATGCAAAGTGTAAATTCAGCAAAGTTATGTAGTCGTGTCTGAGTACGGCGTGTAGTGATTGATATGGTGATCGCATGTTGGAAACAAACCTGGCATGGAAATTTCGGATGTTGGAATTGGGCTCTAAGGCTTATTTGTTGAATAAAAAGGGAATATATTCAGAATTTATCGAGCTAATATGCCCAACTAAGTTGTGGTAGCACGGGAAGGTGCACGAGAAGTTAAACAGTGAGTTCAGGCTACATCAGCGTAGTTCTCAGCACGTTCGAGGATGAATGTATGTTTAAGTGGGGGAGAATGTAATGACCCAACCGGTCGTTTTGAGCCCTAGCATGTCATTCAACAGTCTGAGGCCATGAGCAGCTTCATTTCAGGTATTGTGACTTGTGTGTGTGGTCGGAATTGAATTTCGGGAAGTCCAGAGTTGATTTGGGAAGAGAATTATCATTTTAGAAGCTTAAAGTTAAAAGAATCAACTAGGATTGGAATTTTGAGTAAACGACGTCGGAATCGGGATCTGAAGGTTCCAGCAGGTTAGTATGATGATTTCGGACTTGGGCGTATGGCCGGATTGGGTTTTGGATGACCCGGGAGCGTTTTGGCGCCTATTGTGGAAGTTGGCATTTTGGAAGAAATTTCATAAGTTTGGTTTGAAGTGCATTTCAGTGTTATCAAGGTCCGTTTGGAATTCCGAGACTAGGAGTAGCTCCGTATGGTGATTCTGGATTTGGGAGCGTGATCGGAAGTGAATTCAGAGGTCCGTAGGTCATTTTGAAGCGATTTGGCTAAAGATAGAAATTTGAAGGATTTGAGAAGTTTGACCGGAAGTGGACCTTTTGATATCGGGGTCGGAATCCGATTCCGGAAGTTGAAAGAGGTCCGTAATGTCAAATATGACTTGTGTGCAAAATTTGAGGTCAATCGGACGTGATTTGATAGGTTTAAACACCAGATGTAGAAGTTTGAAATTTTGAAGTTCATAAAGCTTGAATCGTGGTGTAATTCATGATTTTAGCGTTGTTTGATATGATTTGAGGCCTCGAGCAAGTCCGTAATATGTTTTGGGACTGGTTGGTATGATTGGTTGGGGTCCCGGGGGCCTCGGGTGGATTCCGGGTGGCTAATACATCGAATTTGGAGTTTGAAGAAGAGCTGGAGCTGCTGCTTCTGATATTTCCGCTTTTGCGGAATTGGGACCGCAGAAGCGGCTTCGCAGAGGCGAAGAATTGAACCGCAGATGCAGTTAGGACCAAAATGGAGAGGACCGCAGATGTAGTCGAGCAGCTGTAGAAGCGGGACTGCACCTGCGGTCGATGAGTCGCAGAAGCGGGTTGGAGGGCCTAGTGAGTTATCCGCAGAAGCGGCCCAAGATCCGCAAAAGAGGAAATGCATATACGGTGGGCCGTCCGCAGATGCGGAAATTTAGAATTTGACCGCGATTTCGGGTATGGAATTTAGAGAAAATTGTATATTTGAGTTCCTAAGGTCATGGGCAAAGTTTATCTTTAAAAAAATTTCGGAATCCGGGCACGTAGGCCCGAGGGCATTTTTGTCATTTCACTAAGCGGAGTTGGGAATTTGTTTAATTTGAATTGTTAACAAGTATTCGAGCATATTCTCATTAGTTTCCCGTTATTTGGCTAGTTTCGGAACATTTGGCAACGATTCGAGTCGTCGGGAAGGCTTGGCGGCCGTTTATGGATCTTCAGAGCGAGGTGAGTCTCCTTTCTAACCTTGTAAGAGGGAAATGTCCCCATAGGTGTAATAAATGATTGTGTGCTCCTATTGACATGCAATCAATAACAAGGATCACTAGTTCAATAGAGAAATACTTGTAATTTCAGAAATCCATTCTTCATAACATGAGTGATCCAAATCAGTTTACAAAGTCAAAATCAAGAAGAGTACCTTACTGCGATAGAATAAAAAAAAGTGGTGGTCAGAAATAAATCTGGAGCACATCAAAGAAGTGAATTGGCAGCGCTTGGCAGTAATTTAAGAGCTCAATCACTCTCAGTAGCCCAGAGATTAACCCACAAATTAATAGAAAACCATAAGCTCTAAAACGGCCAAAATTTTGAGATTAAACACTTCACTTCCAATCAACATTCAAACACAATTTTTTTCCTTTCTTCAATGAGAATTTTTCCAAGTCTTTGCTATTTCAGTTTTCTTCCCTTCTTTTTATATTGCTGAGGATTTTTCTTTTCCACTTTTTAAGCCATTTAGGCGTGTGGGTGATAACAGAGCTGGGGAAACAGCTATGAATGAAGGGGAAGGTTTTATTTTTTGGCCTGAGATTTGGAGAAATAGATGAACCAAGAAGAAGAAGATCTGGTGGGGTGCACCGCTGCTCAATTTTATCAGAGAAGGGGATCTCCTGATATTTTCTAGGTCTTCCAAAGTGTAGGTGTATTTAGGGATTAGGTACTATTATATAAGATAGGGATTAGGTTAAGGGTATGGGCCTAGGAATTATGGGCTTGAGAATTATGTGCTAGGTAAGAAATTTTGGGTTTAATTTGGGTACAAGAACTAGCTCAATATCCAATCAAATATTTTCTTCAAATTTCTTTTCTTATTTTTTTCTTTTTTCTTTTTAATTAAAAATCTTAATATTAAAATCCTAGGTTATCAAAAAATATTAAATTAAACTAATTATAAAAGCAACTTAATCCTAAATTAAAAGAGAAAAAATCAATAAAAGGAAAAAGTGTAAAAAATAAAGTATTTTTTTGTGAATTTCAATTTTTATAAAACAAATAATTACTGATTAATCCTAAAATTGTAAAAATAAAGCCAAAATGTCATGAGTGATATTTTTGGTATTTTTCATGATTTAAATAAAACTTAAACATGCGCATTATGCAAACAATTAAAAATTCTATAAAAATTCCTAAAATGGAAAATAATTTAAAAAAAATCTATTTTCTTGGGATTTTATAGGAGTATTTCATATATGGCAAAAATCACGTGCTTACAGCTTCCCCTCTTTGCTCGAAAACATGAAGAGTTTTCGGGCAAAGATAAAGTGAGCAATATGAGGGATTTTTGCCTGTTTGAAACTCAATGAGAAGCATTTTTGAAAAAGTTTGATCGAACCTTGCTTCAGAGGTTGCCTACATATCCTTGGCTATAAAGGAATCCGGTCAGTGTAGTTCTGGAAGTTTTGGTAGCTGGGACTACCGGAAAGCTATGATTTCACTGCTGCTGCTGTTTCTGCTTGCTGAGCTCCTTATTACACCAAAATGGAACATAAAAAGCTAAGCTAGATAAACCTATCAGCTACGAGTTACAAGATTCCTATCTATAAATTTCTTAAAGTTTGATCTTGAGTCTCAGCTGATTCTTGTTGTGGACTCTGATCCGAATCTTCATGCTCGTCGGCTGCAGATGCTGGTTTTTTCTTCAGCATTGGATCAAGGCGGCACATGCAAAACTTGTGCGTTCAATCATATCATGAGGAGCCCGCATCTCTGTCCGCTTCATCATTTTGAATTCACTTATTTTGTTCTTTTTCTTCTTTTCTTTATTATGTACTGAGTCTCATTCTTTCGGCTACTTCGGATCCTGTGCCTCGAAGTCAAACCTGCTCAGCTACCAAAACAAACAAACGAATGAAATTTTTCTTCCCCAGTTTTCACTAGAAAAATTTCGTGAGTTATTTGTGACAAAGGTCTGAACTTATTCATCATTGAAAGCAATAAAAGTCAGGATTGTGTATCCTCGGGAATAAGGAATGCAGTCCTGAATTGGGAAGATTGCCAGGTTATGCTGGGAAAATGACCGGGTTATGCCGGAAAAGCAAAATAGGTCATCGTGTTATGCCCGGATAAAACAAAAAAGGTCCTTGGTTTATGCCAAGGAGGTCCACACGTTATGCCGGGATAAAAGAAAAAGATCCTTGGGTTATGCCAGGGAGATCCACGAGTTATGCCGGGATAAAAGAAAAAAAAAAGGTCTTTGGGTTATGCCAAGGAGGTCCACGGGTTATGCCGGGATAAAAGAAAAAGGTCCTTGGGTTATGCCAGGGAGATCCATGGGTTATGCTGGGATAAAAGAAAAAAGGTCCTTGGATTATGTCAGGGAGGTCCACGGGTTATGCCTGGACAAATAAAAAGGTCCTTGGGTTATGCCAGGGAGATCCACGGGTTATGGCGGGATAAAAGAAAAAAGGTCCTTGGGTTATGTCAGGGAGTTCCACGGTTATGCCGGGATAAAAGAAAAAAGGTCCTTGGGTTATGCCAGGGAGATCCACGGGTTATGCCGGGATAAAATAAAAAAGGTCCTTGGGTTATGCCAAGGAGGTGCACGGGTTATGTCGGGATAAAATAAAAAGGTCCTTGGGTTATGCCAGGGAGATCCATGGTTTATGCCGGGATAAAAGAAAAAAGGTCCTTGGGTTATTCTAGGGAGATCCATGGGTTATGCCGGGAGAAAAGAAAAAAGGTCCCTGGGTTATGCCAGGGAGGCCCACGGGTTATGCCGGGGACAACTAGGGAATGTGGTCCTATGTTAGAAAGGATGTAGCTAGAGATTGGAGGCCCTATGGTACCATGATTTTTTTTTTGGATATTTCTTCTCTTTTTTGTTTTAGTAAAAATGTAGGAAAGAATTTGGAGGAAACTTTCCTTTTGGGTTGATTATTGCTGCGAAGCTGTTCCTAGCTCCTGCGCATTTTCCTTTTTGATTGCACCTGCTTCTTGCACGATTTCTTTGGATTACACCTGTTTCAAATTTTTCAAAGAAAGAATAATTGTTAGTTTGAAGCGGTGGTTGATTTTGTGTCCTTGATTGTTTTGATCACTTGATCTCGGCCCAACTCTTTTTTTTTTTGTGAGAACCTCTGCTGCTTGCTGGCTTTTCTAGAGATTTATCTCTCTCCTAAAACCGAGGAACTCAATTTTTTAGAATATCTCATGACTGCTCGCCCGTACAGGGCTTTGTCCCTTTCACTTTATTCTGTCCTACGGTCTTTTGACTTTGGATTTCTTTTCATTTTCAATAACTTTGATTTCAGAGCATCGGGATCCCTTGGCTTTTCAAATCTTTGCCGAGATGGTTAGCCACGTGGGACTCAACCTTTTTAACTTCATTTTGCCTTTATAGGCATTTGACTTTGATTTTCTTTCTTTTCAGGAGTTTTTCAATTTCAAAACATCAGTCGCCATGGCAAGTCGAGGTCGACTTATGCTCCTAACGAGGCTGGGTACCTTTTTGCACATTAGTCCACATCAAATGAGAACCCTGTAAATCAGTCTTGCCAACCCTTCTTTGTCTCAGTTCTGGAATAGATTAGACTGAATGGGATTCAAAGAAAATAAACAATGGAATGGAGAATGAGTTAAAAAAGAGAAGTGTCCCTTTCGGGGAAAGGAAAGAAGGGCTTATCTGGAGTACATACGGACTTCAATGAACATGACATGCCTTTGGGACTGGATGCCTGATCTATTTTAACCGTCTGACTCTCAAAAATTCATCACAACTTCTACTTCAAAATTCGAGAAACCTTGCCAGGTCTTTGATGGTGGTGACAGGTGTCCTCTTTTCGGTCGACGGTGCCCTTTGCGGGTTTTCGCCAATCGACCTCTCTTATTTCTCTTCTCACCGTCGCCTTATAGTGCTCTTTATGAGTTTTCACTAACCAAGCTCTCTCATTTTCAATTTCTCATTTTATTTCTCTCATCCTGAATGTATCGGATCCAAATATTTGTATTCTATGATCCTTGAAAATTCTCACCGATTGATTGGAAGGACATGAACAAGGTTTGGGTAAAAAAGATTTGGATTGAGTTACAACATTGGAACATTTTGGGCGGGATCATTGCCGAACCATTATAACACCTGCCCTAGTTTCACTTTTTTAGGGAACTTTGGATTTTTATTTTGGTGTGACTGAACCCCAGAGAGAGGCTGCCTACGTGTCCTTTAGGAATCAAGTCGAACGTAGTTCAGGAAAACTTTGTTTTTTTTATTTTTCTGTTTTGTTTTGTTTTGTTTTCTCTTTCTTTTTCCTTTCCCTTTTTCCATTTTTTTTCTTTTCATTTTCTTTGTCTTTTCTTCGTTTCCTTTTTTGTGTCTTTCTTTTCTTTTTCTTTTTCTTTTTTTTCATTTCATTTTTCAATAAAACTTTCAGATTCCAAAGAGGATAATCAAAGAATGGGAGCAGGCTCAAAGGGTTTGCAAAGGGTTTATAGTGTTTGGGTAGCTAGAATGAAAGCTTTCGTCATCCTAACCGAAGAATATTAGAACTATATGGAGGATCCAACATAGTACCTTTTCAGTGCATTTTCATTAACAGTTGTTTCAGGGATATTTCCTTCGATGTGTCCCAAGTACAACACACTCTTTTGGCAGTACTCTTATTGTAATGTATGGACCTTTCCAATTCTAGAACCAATTTTCCTTCAACTGTTCAAACTCTTTGTTTTATTTCCTCAAACTTATCTTGTTTGCACTTCGATTCTTGATTCATTATTTCGAAGTCTGACAGCGTTTTGGGATCTGGGCATGAAGTCCGCAAGCATGTCATGTTCTTGAAATCTGAATTTAACAGAATTGAAAAGATAATAATAAAAATGATAAGATTAAGAAAAGAGACAGTCCTTGTCAATGAAATATTAATTTCTTTTGATTTTTTTTTTGATTTTTGATTTTTGATTTTTTGATTTTTTTTTTAGTTTTTGAAGATAGAAGGGTTTACATTGGAAAGTAAGACAATAAAGTAAAATATCCGGATCACACCCTAAGATAATCCGGACGCAGAAAGGACAGCAAGATTGGCTACCAAGACTCCCGTCTGATGGGGAACTTTCAGGCTTGCTGACCGTTTTTTTGGCTTTTATTCAGTTTCGGTCATGGATGCAATGGCCTTCAGTGACGGATTACATTCCTCAGCTTCACAAATCATTCCAACCATTGGCTCGATGTTGTGGGCAGGCTACTGATTGTTCATCACATCAAGAGCATCTTCATCCCGAAAAATAATTCTTTCAGCTTCAATCAAATCCTCAACTGCCCTTTTGAGGGTCCAACAGTCCTCTGTACTGTGTCCCACTACTCCATAATGGTATTCACATATAGTATCAGCTCGGTGCGAGGGGGACTCGGGGTTCGGTTGGTTCGGGGGTACTAGTTGCAATAGATTTAGCCTGATTAGCTTTTGGAACAAGTTTGAATACAATTCACCAATAGGGTTGAACTGATTCTTTCTAAAAGGCTTTCTTGGGCGAGGATTGTATTGGGAATCATTTGGTTGAGGATTATATGGAGCTTGGTAAGGATGGGCATCTCTGGGAGGTAGAGCTTGATTTTGTGTATAATGTTGAGGTCGCGTGCAAGGTTGCGTGTTCATCACCGCATACCAACAAAACCAACCACCTGAACAAAACCTGGCTAATTTGCTCACACCAACAAATTTGTTAGTTTTGTGACATTTAACATATAGGAAATCGCACATTGGGATGCAATGCACCTAACCGTTAAATGCTTCTACTGTATGTTTGAACGGTTGCATGTTTCATCTTGGCCTTAACTAAACCTTTCAGTATGTACCTCTTTTCTTTTATTTTTTCCTTCTCTTTTTTCTTTTCTTTTTTTTGTTTGGGATTTTGCCACTCTTTTTTTTCACTTTTTCTTTTTTTTTCACTATATTTTTGTTACAAATTATTTTTCTCTCAGTTTATTTATGACTATGATCGAATCTGATGGGATTGCCTACGTATCATGACTCCGCATGAATCAGACCTTGTGTAGTTCGGGAAGATTGGGAATAAAGCAAATAAGCTAACTTCTTTTTTTTTTTGAAAGACATGCTTTAAAAGAAGAAAGGAAATTTTTTTTTCTGATAGATTTTGATTTTTTTTATTTTGATTTTTCTTTTATTTTGAAAGAAAGACTTCTAAAAATTTCTTTTCTTTTAATTGAAACTTTGGGAATTTCAAAAGTAAAAAGAAAATATTTTTGTTTGAATTTTTATTTCTTTTCTGTTTTTCTAAAGAAGAAAGAAAATTTATATTTTTTTGAATTTTGGAAGTTGCCTCTTAATTTTCGAAAGAAGGACATTTTTTTTAAGAAAATGTTTTGAATTTCTGAGCTTTTATTTATTTACAAAAGTACTTCTACAGAAAAGCAAAAATATTTTTTGGACTTTAATTTTTCAATTTTTTTTATTGACACTTATGAAAGAAAGACATCTAAGGGGTATTTTTTTAGATTTCTGTTTCTGATATTTTTTTTGGAAAAATACTTCAGAATGAAGGAAATCCGTATTTTGGATTTTGATTTTTCTTTTTTCGTATGAAAGACATTAGAAAGAAGGAAACCTTTTTTTTTAGTTTAAAAAAAACTACCTTTTTTGAATTTTCTACGGACAGAGTTTTAAAGAAGGATCTAAAGAAAAATATTTTTGGATTTTTTGAAAATTGGGGACGGAACCGATGAGGTTTGCCTACGTATCTCACATCTGGTGAGAATCAGACCCGCATAGTTCGGTAAAAACAAAAACCCACTATAAAATAATTTTTTTTCTTTTTCAAAATTCCGGTAGAATTTCAGTATATTTTGGGACATTGGTTTTTCAAAGACGGACAATTATTTCTCCCAGTCCTCACATTGAATTTCCTTCTCTCCACTTTTCCTCTATGAGCCGGTCAACATGCGGATCCGAAGCAAATGAATGCACAAGTAGCAAGTAGGATGCAGCAGGATGGTCTTTTCATTTCGGGTACACCTGTCCTGCACAGAGCCAACCCCTGTGTTGAGTCTCCAAAGTCAAATGCACATGATGCAATTAAACGTTCCTACTAGGGATCCGGCATGAGGTTGAGTTATTCTAGGTTCAAAAACTGGGTATGTTGTTCTAGATTTGTGTACCCGAGCAGACAACTCGAGCCGAGGAAGGGGCTACGTACTGGGAACCAAAAGGCCATCCGGCTATGTAACTTGTCCAAGCCTCTTTCTTATTTCAAGGTATGACACTAACAGAATAGGCAGTCTCGACAACGAGCACATCCCTGAAGATAAGAAGAGAAGGGTTTCGTAGCAGTTTATATACAGTTCAGATAATATCAAAGCGGTAAAAGCATCATTTAGCCCGTTAGGTCCAAACATGTAATAAAATCAGATAACAGATAAAGCCAAATATAACAATTCATCTAAGCTCAAATTCTGAACTCTAAACCAGAGATTCTAGGTTCTTTACCCCAGCAGAGTTGCCAGAGCTGTCATACCTCCTTTTTTTACCACCCTAAGAGGGAGATACAAGGGAGTTTTCCTATTAAAGTGATATTATTCGATATGGGATTATTTTATTAATTTCAGAGTCGCCACTTGGAATATTTTACGGTTTCCCAAGTCACCAATTTATTTCAAATCCCAAATCAAAGAAATTCGACTTTCCTTTTGAAGTTTGCGAACCAAAAATTCTGAATAAGGAATTATGTTACTCGAGGG
>MU672592.1:0-33427 GCA_026770625.1 Nicotiana glauca | reverse complement strand
AAAAATTTTGAATAAGGAATTTTGTTTCTCGAGGAAAGGTGTTAGGCCCCCCCCCCCCCCCCGATTTTGTAGTTCTAGCACGGTCTCTTAAACTATCATAATTGGCCTATTATCTGATTTTAATACATGTTTTAGCCTACAATGTATTTTAGACTTATTTAACAGCTTTTATTCATTTTTAAGATCGCAACGTCATTTAAAATAGGTCTTGAACCACATCACATAAATGCACCCGCGGCTCTTGAAATATTTTATCTAACATTGTTGGAATTTGGATTTGGGTCACATAAATGCGTACCCGAGTTTAGGAAGGTAAATTATTAAACAAGCACGCCTAAAGCAACTATGCATTCTTAAGTTTGCGAGGGCCATGGAAAATTCAACTAATGGCATACCTCGATTTCTAAAAAAGTTAAAATTGATTAAGTGAGGGCCATGAGTTTTGGGATTTTATTTAGCATGGCACGCCTCAAATTATTCCAAAAGGCTTCACTCAACTAAAACAAACTACGGATGTTCATAGTTAATTATTTCCTAAACTAATTTGAGATTGTTGTAAGGCCAGGGTTATAAAAATTATTGTAGAAAAAGGATATAGATTCGTTATATAAAGATGAACTACTTTATGAATTTTATAATTTTTAAAAATAGCCAGATTTGCAACTGGTCATTCAAAAATAGCCCAATTTCAAAAGTAATTGAATTTTAGCAATTTTTATGTAAAGATAAATCTGAGTGAAAATACTGTTCAAAACCCAGAAAATACTTCAGTATATTACGTTGGAGCTCTAGCATAAATATACTTAAACTCTAGCATATTATACTGGAGTTCCAGGATAGTATGTTGGAACTCCAACATAATATGATAGAGTTCCAGCAAAAATACACTAGAACTCTAGCATAATATACTGGAGTTCCAGCAAGTATAATGGTCCAATATAATATACTGGAGTTTGGAGCACCAATGCTCCATTTTCCAGTATATTATACTGGAGCCAACAAAGTATACCGGTCCAGCATAATATGCTGGAGTTCATACACAAGTGCACCGAACTCCAGTATATTATGCTGGACCGGTCTCTATTGTAGCAAAATGTTGGCTATATTTGATTGACTAGTCTGAAAACTGGCTATACCGTGAAATTTTGGCTATTACGTTCAAATGGCCCAAAAGGAATCCTCGTGCTTCAACCACACTACACGGTCCAATTACTCATTTAACACAGAAGGCTTCAAATGATGCTCGAGTAATCCATCTACTAATTGAGTGCATAAAGGAATTTAATGATCATGCCGAACAAAATAAGGAAACAATCGCTCATATAAGGCTAAGACGAGAATTTAAAGCTAAATTAAAAGGCTTATATAATTGAACAACTGACGAAAGAAAAAGTTCAATGACAAACTTCAACATTGCCCAAACAACATTGTATTCCAGTCATATAGCACCTAAGAAAATTATGTGCATGAGAAAACTTCATCAAATGTTTACATGTTAAAGAAAAGGAAGGAAACATTTTTGTGCAGAACCTTTCGCCGGTATCAACATACTTCCAATTCAAATACAAGGCATTATGACAGTATCTAGATCTGACTTTATACTCAAATAGATATGACATGCAATCAATAACAGGGATCACTAGTTAAATAGAGAACAACTTGTAATTTTTGAAATCCATTCTTCATAACATGAGTGATCCAAATCAGTTTACAAAGTCAAAATCAAGAAGAGTACCTTGCTGCGATAGAATAAAGAAAAGTGGTGGTCGGAAATAAATCTGGAGCCCAGCAAAGAAGTGAATCGGCAGCACTTGGCAGTAATTTAAGAGCTTAATCACTCTCGGTAGCCCAAAGATGTAACGACCCGATCGGTCATTTTGAGCTCTAGCGCATCGCTCAGCGGTTTAAGGCCATGAGCAGCTTCATTTCAGCCATTATGACTTGTACGCATGGTCAAAATTGAATTTCAGGAAGTCCGGAGTTGATTTGGAAAGAGAATTCTCATTTCGAAAGCGTAAGGTTGGAAGAATTAACTAGGATTGGAATTTTGAGTAAACGACCTTGAAATCGGAATCTGAAGGTTCCAGCAGGTTCGTATGATGATTTCGGACTTGGGCATATGCCCGGTTCGTATTTTGGATCACCCGAGAGCGTTTTGGCGCCTATTGTGGAAGTTAGCATTTAGGAAGAAATTTCATAAGCATGGCTTGAAGTGCATTTCAGTATTATCGATGTCCGTTTGAGATTCAGAGTCTGGGAATAGCTTCGTATAGTGATTATGGAGTTGGAAGTTCGATCAGAAGTGAATTCAGAGGTCCGTAGGTCATTTTGGAATCATTTGGCTAAAGATAGAAATTTGAAGGTTTTTGAGGAGTTTGATCGGAAGTGGACTTTTTGATATCAAGGTCAGAATCCAATTCCGAAAGTTGGAGTAGGTCTGTAATGTCGAATGTGACCTGTGTGCAAAATTTGAGATCAATCGGACGTGATTTGATAGGTTTCTACATCCAATGTAGAAATTTGAAGTTCTAAAGTTCATTAAGCTTGAATTGGGGTGTTTGATGTGATTTGAGGCCTCGAGCAGGACCGTGTTATATTATGGGAATGGTTTGTGTGATTGGACAGGGGCCCGGTGGGCCTCAGGTGTATTTCGGGGTGGTTTTAGATCATTTCGGGTTGTTTTGAAATAGCTGATGCTAGTATCTGGTATTTTTCTTCACATTCACAAGGATCCTCGCATTCGCGAAGAAGGATTTGGCCTCAGGGACTCTGCTCTTCGCGTTCGCGAGGAGGTTCTCACGTTCGCATCGAAGGAAATCTCTGCTGCACAGGTTTGACTTCGGTGGCTCATATCTCATAATCTATAAGGAATTTAAAGATGATCCAAAAATAAAAATTATAGCCCTTTGTGTCTAAATTTAAAAAATGTTAACCATTTGGAATTTAGATTTGTGTACCAAAAGTTATGGCTGGTACACTATAGACTGTCCGGAAGGATAAAGAAGAAATTTGTATTGCATAAGGATGACTTTGGCAGTTTATATCTCACAATCTATAAGGAATTGGGAGATCACCAAAGCATGAAAGTTGTAGATCTTGGTTTCTAGTTTCCAAAACATTAAACCATTTGTAATTTTTAGTTATTTACAGAAATTTATATCCATTATACTAGAGGCTATCTCAGAAGAGTATGAAAAATGATTTTTGGGAATTTTTTCTTCGCGAACGCAACGGGGGTCTCGCGAACACAAAGAAGACTCATCTGGGCAGTGTATAAGTGTAAAGAAATGGGTTTGGCTCATTTCATCTCATTTTCTCCATGGGAGCCACCTAGGAGCGATTTTGGAGCTCCATTTTCATCATCCATGTCAAGGTAAGTGATTCCCACCTATTGCAAGTTAATTACTTGGATTATATCTAGATTTTAATATGAAAAGTCATGTAAATTAGTAGAAATTTTGAAGAAAAACCTAGAAAATTAGTATTCTTGGATTTTGACCACGATTTTTGGTATGGAATTAGGAGAAAATCGTATATTTGAGTTCGTGAGTTCATGGGTAAACTTTATCTTCGAAAAATTTTAGATTTCCGGGCACGTGATCCCGAGGGCGTTCTGGTCAACTTTTCAAACGGGGTTAGGAATTATTATAAATTGAATTAAAATGAGTACCTTAGCATATATTAATGGATTTACATAATTATTGGCTAGTTTCGAAGCGTTGTGCATCGATTCAAGTCTTCGGAAGGGTGTGGAATACCGGTTATGGATCTTTGGAGTGAGCTGAGTCTCCTTTATAATCTTGTAAGAGGAAATTGTCCCTGTTGGTGAAATAATAAGGTATGTGCTCCTATTTGTGGGGCCTACGTACGCACGAGGTGACGAGAGTTTGTGCGTAGCTACTATTATGCTATTGTCCGGGTAATCTAGGACCCAAGAGCATGTTATACTTGGATGAACTTATTGACAGCTTGAATTACTTAAATCATATTGAACTAGTAAATAATTTCTAAAAGGATTAAACTTTATTTTTCTTAAATGGTTAAAAGAGGATGTACTTTCTTTGGCTAATTGCTCTGTGGGAACTCGTGATTGACTGTCTGTGTGTGTTTAAAATGTTTTTACGGGCCGAACTCTTCGGTAGATTAAACAGATACATCTATGGTTCGCGCCGTTCGACCCTCGGCAGTGCACAGTTTATATTTCTGTTGGAGCGGGCTGTCGACCTCGGCAAGATTTGCGCATGCTTATATTGCTTCCTTGAACTTATTAAAGTTGTTGTTGCCTCTTCATGGCTTGAGAATATTTGGATAATAAAGTAAAAGGAATTTTTGAAATTTCCTATAAAAGAAATAATTTTTTACTTGTTTCCGTCTATTGGATTAAAATTATGTTTATAGAAATTCGCGATTTAATGTATTATAGACATCATTATTGGACCACTAGTAAGTGTCAAAGTCGACCATCTCGTCTCTACTTCTTCGAGATTAGACGGGATATTCATTGGGTTGTACTCATACTACACTTCTGTGCATTTTTGTTGCACATGTATATGCATCCCTAGTGGCCTACTGGGTGTAGCAGCATGGATGATATGGAGACTTATGTGAGCAGCCCTTCTCGAGGCGATTCGCAGCCAGTAGAGTCTCTTTCAGTTTTCTGTATTTATTTTTGTCCAATATTGTATTCCGGACGGTTGTGGTATTACATTATTTCTTAGAAATTGCTCATGCACTTGTGACACAAGGTTCTATGATGATTTTCTTTTTGGATTATTAAATGTTATGTTTTGTTAAAGATTTCGCGGTTGTTTTTAAAAATTTTATTATTTGTTATTTAATGTATAAAGAAAAATAATTTTAGATAATACAAAAATTGGAATTTAATTAAGTATTTCAGTTGGTTTGCCTGACAGCGGTATCCGGTGCCACCACGACCCTTAGTGGATTTTGGGTCGTGACAACATAGTATCAGAGCACTAGGTTCCTCATCGTGCGATTTTATTCCTTTGAGGCTTATGCCTTTGTTTCTTTCCTACTGAATCTTATGCGACTTAAAGCGCTTGTTTTTCCTCGAGGATTAAAGAATTGTAATGATACTACGAATGTGGTGCAGGGTGTTTCTCCCTGCGAGGTTGTGTAAGCTATTATCGTCGCCTTGTGGAAGGAATTCTATTGATTCAGCTCAGTAGCGTTACTTCTAAGAGTCGTGAGGCCAGGCACAGGTTTCCATGATGCTTATGAATGATTATTCCGCATTATTAATATGATGGTAGGATGTTTGCCTACGTGTCGAGGCAGTGAACAACTTGAAAGGATGTTTACTCCGTGCATGATCTAGAGATTCGATATTTTATTCTCGAAAAGGGGAAGGCAAACGGGCTGAGGATGTTTAGGTTTGGGTTGATAGGGTAACAAGACTCTATACATGCGCGAATGGTGGAGCATTCTTCTACGAGGGGATGTCGTTGTCCCAATTGAATGCACTAAGTTCGTCGGTGTTGCGATCTTCAACAATTGCCTTTGGAACAGGATATTGCGGGTCAGTATCAAAGAAGCGATGGTTAGAGATCGCGCGGTGCGGCGGTTCAAGATGGAACCGATGTTTCTAAGGATGACGGCTCGAGAAAGATGATATTTAGAAAGGTTTAAAGTTAGTAGAAATTTGTGGTTTCTAGTGCTACAAAGTAAGATTTCATCTAAGGCAACAATTAAGCAGCAAAGAATTAGGAAATACATTTGGGAAGTGTGAGGCAATGGCTAAAATTTCTAGAAGACCAAGTATAAGAAGCAAAGGTCGAGTAGTTGATTAAAGGGATGTGTTCCGCCAAAGTGGGAGAGTGGCGGAGTTGCATATGGGCTATTATGCGGTAGGAGATTTGATGTAATGGAAAGGAGCTGCTTGAAATGAAGAAGGATGCAGCATAACTCTAAACTGGAAGGGTGTTGTTGCATATTTAATTGATGTCCACGAGGGGTGAATGTACTGGTGCAGCTGGAGAGTGAGCTCTAACCTAGGATGGGCTATTGGAGTCATAGTGGTTGTACCCCGTGCAGCAGCATTGGAAGATGTCGGGAAGTAATTTCTACTGGTGGGTTATTCCCTGTGAGCAGGTTAGCGATCGCGTCGTTGGCGAAGCTTCTGCAAGGAATTCTATTGGTGGTGCAACAAAGATATCAGTCGTGCAAATGTGGTTGATGATTCAGAGTACAAAAAGGGGGGTTTACAGAAAGATTCCAAGAATTTTGGCGGTTGATTATGCAAGGTTATGTCAGTAAGAGATAAATAATTCTAGTGAATTCTAGAGTCGCGTAATGATGGCTTCAAGCTAAGTGGGAGAGTCCTACCGCCAATGATTGAGTTGCCTGGTTAACTACTTGTGAGATTTCCGGTTATTAGCGTGTTGAATGGAGTTATTATTATTTCCAAGGCAGTCAAGGATAAATTGGAAAGAAGATAGGTTGGTTAGCCATTGTTGAATTGGCATAATGCTGGTAGTGATCAGTTCCTTCAGTGTGATCAAGTCATGCAAGTGATTGTGATGGAACGTGTGAGGCTTATCAGCTGCCAAAAATGATGTTATTTTGAGGCATTCTATTGTTACGGCATGTTATGTGTAGGCGGATAGCGAAAGGGCTATGGTGGCTTAGACCACTACCTAGACATTTGCATATTCTAGGGTTGCAAGAATTCACCTGCGTGTTGCTATGGTTCCCCTGAAGTAAGTTAACTGAACAGTTTGTATATGATGAAGTGTTAACCTATTAGTGGTTCCGGAGTTATGTCGAAATTCGTGTTCTATTGCGTGCTGTCCTGATAGGTGCAGCGAGTGGTAAGGAATTTGAAGTGAGGATCAAAGTTGCAGTTCGGTGTTGATAAAGATGTCATGAGCTCGGATGAGCAGGAAAGAAGTTTCGATGTTTAAGGTTAGTTAGTATTGTCTTTAGCATCACATGAGATCAGTGCTTCGTGGAAGAGGCTTTGCGTCCTGGTTAGGGATTCTTAATCACTTTTCAGTGTTAGTACGAACCTATTATCTCTGATGATAGGTTGTGGGAGCGCGTCCCACAGAAAGATTGTATAAGTATGGCATACAGTCACTTGACCAGTTAAAGATTTAGACCAAGTATGAAGATTTGTGATGATATCAATAAGTTGAGAATATATGCCTGGAAGGCACTCAGTTTATGGTGTTGTGGACTGTGGAGGATTACTCTGGTTGTGACAGTTGTTCTCGTGTGTTATGAGAAAAGGGAAGTTATTTTGGACCTTTGAAAGGTTATTGGCCTATCTTGGTATGATCGGGATCGACTTGAGGTCTGCAGATGGATTTAGAATGAATATGGGCTCTATATCAGGACATATGCGTTCATTTCAGCGATGTGCTCCTTATGGAAGGGTATTCAGGGTGTTATTACGTCGCCAGTTATTTCATGTAATGATTTATTGAGCCATGCAAGTTGTGAGACAACTTGGTGAATTTTTTATATGTTGAGGTTTCGCATAGAGGTGAGATTATATGAGCAGGATGGCTCTTGAGATTCAGATCGTATATCGCACCTCAGTTGTGCTTGAGTTTCGTAGCTTACAGCGCGACATGTCCCATCAGGGATGGTATTATGCACTTACCGTGTTTATGAACGATATTCGGTATTTTGTTTTAATGAGCAATTTAGCTCGAGGTATATCTCCTTATGTGAGTTCTATATGTGGATCGGGTGGCACGCCGCCATGGGCATGTTATGTGGATCGGGTGGCACGCCGCCATGGGTATGTTATTTGGATCAGGTTGCATGCTGCAACAATGTGATACTGAGTACAGTTCCCTATGTCTGTTTGATCTGTTTTGTTTCCTATTTTTCCAAGAAAAGCTCATATTAGCTGTGTGCCCGCGTCGCATGGATGATTCATGAGCGAGATGTATATTTAGTATGTTGACTGCGTCGCATGTATAATTCGCGAGCGGGATAATTGCATTTCCTTTTCAGAGTTCATTTTCTTTGGTGTTGCATTCGAATTGGCAGCCTATCGGCACATTGCAGCATCATATGAGGCTTTTGATCATGTCCGGGGTGGCTTACTACCTGAGTAGTTCATACTGAGTGAGACGAGGTTATTGGATCTAGGAATAGTGCAGCCGGATTATATGAAGTATGTTAAGGAGCAAAGACCATTATTTGGTTCAGAATGAGGTGATGGCTCCTCTCAGGAGTATAGACCCAATGAATTGTTGATTTAGCAGTTGGTTATGGATCTCTACACTTCTCTTCCGTCGTGGCGGTATTGGAAGAGTTAGAGCAAGACCTATGTAGGTCATGAGGTGCAATGGGAGTATCAGAGTCATGGAATTTCGACTAAAAATTAATCAGAGAATGTTATCGTGGTCCTATGAGTAAAATGGTGAAAGGTGTGAATTCAGCTAAGGTACGTAGTCATGTTTTGGTGCTGTGTGTAGTTATTGATATGGTGATTGTATGTTGGAAGCACGTCTGGCATAGAATTCCGGATGTTGGAATTGGGCTCTAAGGCCTATTTTCTTGAATAAAAGGGAATATCTTCATAATTTATCGAGCTAATATGCTCAACTAAGTTGTGGTAGCACGGGAAGGTGCATGAGAAATTGAAAAGTGATTTCAAGCTACTCCAGTGTAGTTCTCAGCACGTTCGAGGACGAACGTATGTTTAAGTGGGAGAGAATGTAACGAGCCGACCGGTCGTTTTGCACTCTAGCACGTCGTTCAGCGGTTTGAGGCCATGAGAAACTTTATTTCAGGCGCTATGACCTGTACGCATGGTTAGAATTGAATTTCGGGGAGTCCGGAGTTGATTTGGAAAGAAAATTCTCACTTCGAAAGCTTAAAGTTGGAAGAATTAACTAGGATTGGAATTTTGAGTAAACGAAATTGAAATCGGGATCAGAAGGTTCCAGCAGGTTGGTATGATGATTTCAGACTTGGGCGTTTGCCCGGTTCGGGTTTTGGATGGCCCGGGAGTGCTTTGGTGCCTATTGTGGAAGTTAGCATTTAGGAAGAAATTTCATAAGCTTGGCTTGAAGTGCATTTCAGTGTTATCGATGTCCGTTTGGGATTCAGAGTTTGTGAATTGATTCGTATAGTGATTATGGAGTTGGAAGTGCGATCGGAAGTGAATTCGGAGGTCCGTGGGTCATTTTGGAATCATTTGGCTAAAGATAGAAATTTGAATGTTTTGAGGAGTTTGATCGGAAGTGGACTTTTTGATATTTGGGTCATAATCCAGTTCCGAAAGTTGGAGTAGGTCCGTAATGTCGAATGTGACTTGGGTACAAAATTTGAGATCAATCGGACGTGATTTGATAGGTTTCGACATCCAATGTAGAAATTTGAAGTTCTAAAGTTCATTAAGCTTGAATTGGGGTGCAATTCATGATTTTGATGTTGTTTGATGTGATTTGAGGCCTCAAGCAGGTCTGTGTTATATTATAGGACTGGTTTGTGTGATTTGACTGGGCCCCGGGGTCCTCGGGTGTGTTTCGGGGTAGTTTCGGATCATTTCGGACTATTTTAAAGTAGTTGATGCTGGTATCTGGTATTGTTCTTCGCGTTCGCGAGGATCCTCTCGCATTCGCGAAGAAGGATTTGGCCTCAGGGACTCTATTCTTTGCGTTCGCAAAGAGGTTCTCGCGTTCGCGTAGAAGGAAAACTCTGCTGCACAGGCCTGACTTCGGAGGCTCATATCTCACAATCTATAAAGAATTTGGAGATGATCCAAAAATGAAAGTTGTAGCCCTTTGTGTCTGATTTTAAAAAATGTAAACCATAAGGAATTTAGATTTGATTACCAAAAGTTATGGCTGTTAAACTATAGGTTGTCTGGAAGGATAAAGAAGAAATTTGTATTGCACAGGTATGACTTTGATAGTTTATATCTCAAAATGTATATGGAATTGGGAGATGAACAAAACATGAAAGTTGTATATCTTGGTTTCTAATTTCCAAAACATTAAACCATTTGTAATTTAGAGTTATTTATAAAATTTTATGGCCATTACACTAGAGGCTATCTGAAAAGAGTATGAAAAATGATTTTTTGGAATTTTCTTCTTCGCAAACGCGACGGGGGTCTTGCGAACGTGAAGATAACTCATCTAGGCAGTGTATAAGTGTAAAGAAATGAGTTTGGCTCATTTCATCTCATTTTCTCCTTGGGAGCCGACCTAGGAGCGATTTTGGAGCTCCATTTTCATCATCCATGTCAAGGTAAGTAATTCCCACCTATTGCAAGTTAATTACTTGGATTATATCTAGATTTTAATATGAAAAATCATGTAAATTAGTAGAAATTTTGAATTTTGAAGAAAACCTAGAAAATTAGTATTCTTGGATTTTGACCACGATTTTGGGCATGAAATTAGGAGAAAATCGTATATTTGAGTTCGTGAGTTCTTGGGTAAACTTTATCTTTAAAAAGATTTGGATTTCTAGGCACGTGGGCCCGAGGGCATTTTTGTCAAATTTTCGATCGAGATTAGGAATTGTTATAAATTTGATTATAATGAGTACCTTAGCATATATTAATGGATTTACATAATTATTGGCTAGTTTTGAAGCGTTGTGCATCAATTCGAGTCTTCAGAAGGGCATGGAATGCCGGTTATGGATCTTTGGAGCAAGGTTAGTCTCCTTTCTAACCTTGTAAGAGGGAATTTTCCCCATTGGTGAAATAATTGGGTATGTGCTCCTATTTGTGGGGGCTACGTACGCACGAGGTGATGAGAGTCCGTGCGTAGCTACTATTATGCTATTGTCCGGGTAGTCTAGGACCCAAGAGCATGTTATACTTGGATTATTTGTGAACTTATTGACAGCTTGAATTGCTTAAATCATATTAAACTAGTAAATATATTTCTAAAAGTATTAAACTTCATTTTTCTTAAATGGTTAAAAGAGGATGTACTTTCTTTGGCTAATTGCTCCGTGTGGACTCGTGATCGATTGTTTGTATGTTTTTAAATTTTGGAGCGGGCCGAACGCCTCGGTAGAATAAATAGATGCATCTATAGTTCGCGTCGTTCGACCCTCGGCAGTGCACAATTTACATTTCTGTTGGAGCAGGCCGTCGACCTCGGCATGATTTGTGCATGCTTGTATTGCTTCTTTAAACTTATTAAAGTTTTTGTTGCCTCTTCATGACTTGAGAATATTTGTATGATAAAGAAAAAGGAATTTTTGAAATTTCCTATAAAAGAAATAATTGTTTACTTGTTTTCTTCTATTGGATTAAAATCATGTTTATAGAAATCCGCAATTTAATGTATTATAGACATCATTATTGGATCACTAGTAAGTGTCTAAGTCGACCATCTCATCTCTACTTCTTCAAGATTAGACGGGATACTCATTGGGTACACGTTACTTTCGTACTCATACTACACTTCTGTGCATTTTTGTTGCACAGGCATATGCATCCTTAGTGGCCTACTAGGCGTAGCAGCAGGGATGATTCGGAGACTTAGGTGAGCTGCACTTCTCGAGGCGATTCGTAGCCAGTAGAGTCTCTTTCAGTTTTCTGTATTTATTTCTATCCAATATTGTATTCCGGACGGTTCTGGCATTACATTATTTCTTAGAAATTGCTCATGCACTTTTGACACAGGGTTCTGGGAGAATTTTTTTGGATTATTAAATGTTATGTTTTGTTAAAGATTTTGCGGTTGTTTCTGAAATTTTTATTATTAGTTATTTAATGTATAAAAAAAAAATTTAGACAACACGAAAAATGGAATTTAATTAAGTATTTTAGTTGGCTTGCCTGACAATGGTGTCCGGTGCCACCATGAACCTTAGTGGATTTTGGGTCGTGATAACATGGTATCAAAGTACTAGGTTCCTAGGGTCTCACGAGTCATCAGCAAGTCTAGTAGAGTCTCGCGGATCGGTACGGAGACGTCAGTACTTATCCTCGGGAGGCTGCAGGACTGTTAGGAGTACTTCCCTTCTTGATTCCTCATCTTGCGATTTTATTCCTTTGAGGCTTATGCCTTTGTTTCTTTCCTACTCAATCTTATGCGACGCAAAGTGCTTGCTATTCATCGAGGATTGAAGAATTGTAATGATACTGCGAATGTGGTGCTGGGTGTTTCTCCCTGCGAGGTTGTGTAAGCTATTATCGTCGCCTTGTGGAAGGAATTCTATTGATTCAGCTCAGTAGCGGTACTTCTAAGATCCGTGAGGCTAGGCACATGTTGCCATGATGCTTATGAACGATTATTCCACAGTATTAATATGATGGTAGGATGTTTGCCTACATGTCGAGGCAGTGAACGACTTAAGGGAGGTTTACTTTGTACATGATCTAGAGATTCAATATTTTATTCCTGAAAAGGGGAAGTCAAACGGGCTGAGGATGTTCAGGTTTGGGTTGATAGGGTAACAAGACTCGGTACATGCGAGAGTGGTGGAGCTATCTTCTATGAGGGGATGTCGTTTACCTAATTGAATGCAGTAAGTTCGCCGGCGTTGCGATATTCTAAAATTGCCTTTGGAGCAGGATATTGCGGGTCAGTATCAAAGAAGCGACGATTAGAGATCGCAGAGTGCGGCGGTTCAAGATGGAACCGATGTTTCTAAGGATGACGGCTCGAGAAAGATTATCTTTAGAAAGGTTTAAAGTTAGTAGAAATTTGTGGGTTCAAGTGCTACAAAGTAAGATTTCATCTAAGGCAACAATTAAGTAGCAAAGAATTAGGAAAGATGTTTGGGAAGTGTCAGGCAGTGGCTAAAATTTCTAGAAGGCCAGGTATAAGAATCAAAGGTCGAGTAGTCGATTAAAGGGATGTGTTCTGCCAAAGTGGGAGAGTGGTAGAGTTGCATATGGGCTATTATGCGGCAGGAGATTTAATGTAACGGAAAGGAGCTGCTTGATATGAAGAAGGATGCAGCATAACTCTGAATTGGAAGGGTGTTGCCGCATATTTAATTGATGTCCGCGAGGGGTGAATGTACAGGTGTTGTTAGAGAGTGAGCTCAGACCTAAGATGGGCTATTGGAGTCATAGTGGTTGTACCCCGTGCAACAGTGTTGGAAGATGTCGGGAAGTAATTTCTACAGGTGGGTTATTCCCTATGAGCAGGTTAGCGGTCGTGTGGTTAGCGAAGCTTCTGCAAGGAATTCTAATTATGGTGCAGCAAAGAGATCGGTCGTGCGAATATGGTTGATGATTCAGAGTTCAAAAAGGGGGTTTTACAGAAAGATTCCGAGAACTTTGGCGGTTGATTGCGCAAGGTTATGTCAGTAAGAGATAAAGAATTCTGGTGAATTCCAGAGTCGTGTCATGATGGCTTCAAGCTAAGTAGGAGAGCCCCACCGACAATGATTGAGTTTCCTGGTTAACTACTTGCGAGGTTTCCGGTTATTAGCTAGTTGAATGGAGTTATTATTATTTCCAAGGCAATTAAGGATAAATTGGAAAGAATATATGTTGGTTAGCCATAGTTGAATTGGCATAATGTTGGTAGTGATCAGTTCCTTCAGTGTGATCGAGTTATGCAAGTGATTGTGATGGAACGTGTGAGGCTTGTCGGCCGCTATAATTGATGTTATTTAGAAGAATTCTATTGTTATGGCCTATTATGCGTAGGCGGATCCCGAAAGGGCTATGGTGGCTTAGACCACTACCTAGAGATTTGCATATTCTAGGGTTGCGAGAATTCACCTGCGTGTTGCTATGGTTCTCCTGATGTAAGTTAACTGAACAATTTGTATATGATGAAGTGTTAACCTATTAGTGGTTCCGGAGTTATGTTGAAAATCGTGTTCTATTGCGTGTTGGCATGATGGGTGAAGCGAGTGGTGTGGAATTTGAAGTGAGGATCAAAGTTGTGATTCGGTGTTGACAAGGATGTCACGAGCTCGGATGAGCAGGAAAGGAGTTTTGATGTTTAAGGTTAGTTGGTATTGTCTTTAGCATCACATGAGATTGAAGCTTCGTGGAAGAGGCTTTGCGTCCTGGTTAAGGATTCTTAATCGCTTTTCAGCGTTAACGCGGACCTGTTATCTGTTATAATAGGTTGTAGGAGAGTGTCCCACAAAAAGATGGTATAAGTATGGCATACAGTCACTTGACCGGTTAAGTATTTAGACCGAATATAAAGATTTGTGATGATATCAATAAGTTTAGAATATATGCCTGGAAGGCACCCAATTTATTGTGTTATAGACTGTGGAGGATTACTCCGGTTGTGACGGTTGTTCTCGTGTGTTATGAGAAAAATGAAGTTATTTTGGACCTTTGAAAGGTTATTAGCCTATCTTGGTGTGATTAGGATCGACTTGAGGTCTGTGGATGAATTTAAAATGAATATAGGCTCTATATCAGGCCAGATGCGTTCATTTCAGCGATGCGCTCCTTATGGAAGGGTATTCAGGGTGTTATTACGTTGCCAGTAATTTCATGTAATGATGTATTACGCCGTGCAAATTGTGAGACGGCTTCGTAAATTTCTTATATGATGAGGTTTCGCATATAGGTGAGGTTATATGAGCAGGATGGCTCTTGAGATTTAGATCGTATATCGCACCTCAGCGCGATGTGTCCCCTCAGGGATGGTGTTATGCACTTAGCGCGTATATGAAAGATATTTGGTATTTTGTTTTAATGAGCAATTTAGCTCGAGATATATCTCCTTATGTGAGTTCTATATGTGGATCGGGTGGCACGCCGCCATGGGCATGTTATGTGGATCGGGTGGTACGCCGCCATGGGTATGTTATTTGGATGGGGTTGCATGCCGCAACAATGTGATATTGAGTACAGTTCCCTATGTCTGTTTGATTTGTTTTGTTTCTTGTTTTTCCAAGAAAAGCTCATATTAGCTGTGTGCCCGTGTTGCATGTATGGTTCGAGCGGGATGTCTATTTAGTATGTTGACCGCGTTGCATGTATGATTCGCGAGTGGGGTAATCGCATTTCCTTTTTAGAGTTCCTTTTCTTTGGTATCACATTCGAATTGGTAGCCTATCGGCACATTGCGGCATCATATGAGGCTTTTGATCATGTCCGGGGTGGCTTACTGCCTGTGCAGTTCGTACTGAGTGAGATAAGGTTATTGGATCTAGGAATAGTGCAGTAGGATTATATGAAGTATGTTAAGGAGAAAAGACCATTATTTGGTTCAGAATGAGTTGATGGCTCCTGTAAGGAGTACAGACCCAATGAATTGTTGTTTTGGTAGTTGGTTATGGATCTCTACACATCTCTTCCATCGTGGCGGTATTGGAAGAGTTAGAGCAAGACCTCTATAGGTCATGAGGGGCAATGGGATCATCAAAGTCATGGAATTTCGACTAAATTGATCAGAGAATGTTATCGTTGTACTATGAGTAAAATGGTGAAAGGTGTGAATTCAGCTAAGGTACGTAGTAATGTCTTGGTGTTGCGTGTAGTTATTGATATGGTGATCGTATGTTGGAAACGGGTCTGGCATAGAATTCCGGATGTTGGAATTGGGCTCCAAGGCCTATTTGCTTGAATAAAAGGTAATATCTTTAGAATTTATCGAGCTAATGTGCTCAACTAAGTTGTGGTAGCACGGGAAGGTGCATGAGAAGTTGAACAGTGATTTCAGGCTACTCCAGTGTAGTCCTCAGCACGTTCGAGGACGAATGTATGTTTAAGTGGGAGAGAATGTAACGACCCGACCAGTCATTTTGAGCTCTTGCACGTCGTTCAGTGGTTTGAGGCCATGAGCACTTCATTTCAGGCATTATGACTTGTACGCATGGTCGGAATTGAATTTTGGGAAGTCCGGAGTTGATTTGGAAAGAGAATTCTCATTTCGGAAGCTTAAAGTTGGAAGAATTAACTGGGATTGGAATTTTGAGTAAACGACCTCGAAATCGGGATTTGAAGGTTCCAACAGGTTCGTATGATGATTTCGGACTAGGGCGTATGCCCGGTTCGGGTTTTGGATGACCCAGGAGCATTTTGGCAGCTATTATGGGAGTTAGCATTTTGCAAGAAATTTCATAAATTTGGCTTGAAGTGCATTTCATTGTTATCGATGTCTGTTTGGTATTCCGAGTCTGGGAATAGCTCCGTATGGTGATTCTGGAGTTGAGAGCGCGATCGGAAGTGAATTCAGAGGTCTGTGGATCATTTTGGAATCATTTGGCTAAATATAGAAATTTGACAGTTTTTAAGGAGTTTGATCGGAAGTGGACTTTTTGATATCAGGTTCAGAATCCAATTTCGAAAGTTGGAGTAGGTCCGTAATGTCGAATGTGACTTGTGTGAAAAATTTGAGATCAATCAGACGTTATTTGATAGGTTTCGACATCCAATGTAGAAATTTGAAGTTCTAAAGTTCATTAAGCTTGAATTGGGGTGCATTTCATGATTTCGATATTGTTTGATGTGATTTGAGGCCTCGAACAGGTCCGTGTTATATTATGGGACTGGTTTGTGTGATTGGACGGGGCCCCGGGGGCCTCGGGTGTATTTTGGATTATTACAGGCTGTTTTGAAATAGCTGATGTTGGTATCTGGTATTGTTCTTCACGTTCGCGAGGATCCTATCACGTTCGCGAAGAAGGATTTGGCCTCAGGGATTCTGTTCTTCGCGTTCGCGAGGAAGTTCTCGCATTCGCGTAGAAGGAAATCTCAGCTGCACAGGTCTGACTTCGGAAGCTCATATCTCACAATATATAAGGAATTTGGAGATGATTCAATAATGAAAGTTATATACCTTTGTGTCTAAATTTAAAAAATGTAAACCATTTGTAATTTGGATTTGGTTACCAAAAGTTATGGCTGGTACACTCTAGGCTTTCCGGAAGGATAAAGAAGAAATTTGTATTGCACAGGGATGACTTTGGCAGTTTGTATCTCAAACTCTATAAGGAATTGGGAGATGACCAAAACATCAAAGTTGTAGATCTACGTTTCGAGTTTTGAAAACATTAAACCATTTGTAGTTCGGAGTTATGTACAAAATTTTATGGCCATTATACTAGAGGCTATCTGAGAAGAGTATGAAAAATGATTTTTGGGAATTTTCTTCTTCGCGAACGCGACGGTGGTCTTGCGAACGCGAAGAAGACTAATCTAGGAAGTGTATAAGTGTAAAGAAATTGGTTTGGCTCATTTCATCTCATTTTTTCCATGGGAGCTGTCCTAGGAGCAATTTTGGAGCTCCATTTTCATCATCCATGTCAAGGTAAGTGATTCCCACCTATTGCAAGTTAATTACTTGGATTATATCTAGATTTTAATATGAAAAATCATGTAAATTAGTAGAAATTTTGGAATTTTGAAGAAAACCTAGAAAATTAGTATTCTTGGATTTTGACGACGATTTTGGGTATGGAACTAGGAGAAAATCGTATATTTGAGTTCGTGAGTTCATGGGTAAACTTTATCTTTGAAAAATTTCGGATTTTCGGGCACGTGGGCCCGTGGGCATTTTTATCAAATTTTCGATCGGGGTTAGGAATTGTTATAAATTAGATTATAATGAGTACCTTAGCATATATTAATGGATTTACATAATTATTGGCTAGTTTTGAATCGTTGTGCATCGATTAGAGTCTTCGGAAGGGCGTGGAATTCCGGTTATGGATCTTCGGAGCGAGGTGAGTCTCCTTTCTAACCTTGTAAGAGGGAATTGTCTCCATTGGTGAAATAATTGGGTATGTGCTCCTATTTATGGGAGCTACGTACGCACGAGGTGACGAGAGTCCGTGCGTAGCTACTATTATGCTATTGTCCGGGTAGTCTAGGACCCAAGAGCATGTTATAATTGGATTATTTATGAACTTATTGATAGCTTGAATTGCTTAAATCATATTGAACTAGTAAATAAATTTCTAAAAGGATTAAAGTTCATTTTTCTTAAATGGTTAAAAGAGGATGTACTTTCTTTGGCTAATTGCTCCGTGTGGACTTTTGATTGACTGTCTGTGTGTGTTTAAGTTTTAGTGCGGGACAAATGCCTCGGTAGATTAAATAGATGCATATATGGTTCGCGTCGTTCGACCCTGGACAGTGCACAGTTTACATTTCTGTTGGAGCGGGCTGTCGACCTCGGCATGATTTGCGCATGCTTGTATTGCTTCCTTGAACTTATTAAAGTTGTTATTGCCTCTTCGTGGTTTGAGAATATTTGGACAATAAAAAAAAAGGAAATTTTTGAAATTTCCTATAAAAGAAATAATTGTTTACTTGTTTCCTTCTATTGTATTAAAATCATGTTTATAGAAATCTATTTAATGTATTATAGACATTATTATTGGACCACTAGTAAGTGTCGAAGTCGATCATCTCATCTCTACTTCTTCAAGATTAGACGAGATACTCATTGGGTACACGTTGTTTTCGTACTCATACTACACTTCTGTGCATTTTTGTTGCACAGGCATATGCATCCCTAGTGGCTTACTGGGCGTAGCAGCACAAATGATACGGAGACTTAGGTGAGCTGCACTTCTCGAGGCGATTCGCAACTAGTAGAGTCTCTTTCAGTTTTCTGTATTTATTTATGTCCAATATTGTATTCCGGACAGTTGTGGTATTATATTATTTCTTAGAAATTGCTCATGCACATCTGACACCGGGTTCTGGGAGAATTTTTTTTTTTGGATTACTAAATGTTATGTTTTGTTAAAGATTTCGTGGTTGTTTCTAAAATTTTTTTTATTCGTTATTTAATGTATAAAGAAAAATAATTTTAGACAATATGAAAATTGGAATTTAATTAAGTATTTCAGTTGGCTTGCCTGACAGCGGTGTCCGGCGCCACCACGACCCTTAGTGGATTTTGGGTCGTGACAAGAGATTAACCCACAAATTAACAGAAAACCAAAAGCTCTAAAACAGCCAGAAATTTAAGATTAAACACTTCACTTCCAATCAACATTCAAACACGATTTGTTTTCCTTTATTTAACGAGAATTTTTCCAAGTCTTTGCTATTTCAGTTTTCTTCCCTTCTTTTTATATTGTTGAGGATTTTTCTTTTCCACTTTTTAAGCCATTTGGGCGTGTAGGTGATTACAGAGCTGGGGAAACAGCTATGAAGGAAGGGGAAGGTTTTATTTTTTGGCCTGAGATTTGGAGAAATAGATGAAGCAAGAAGAAGAAGATTTGTGTTCTTTCTTCCATTCTCTTAGCGGTCTTGAGTGTAGTAAGGCTGACTTGGCATAGCAAGAACGTGAGCAAGTTGCGCAAGACCGTGAGCGAGTTGTCAAGTGCCGCACATGTACTTAGTTAATAACTAAGGACGTGACAACGTGGTATCAGAACGAAGGTTTCAACTAAGGGAATGGTGAAGGACGGAGAAATTAACGCTACCAACTCCCAAGCCAACGTCATCCAGGATGCTGTTGGCAAGAGCGGTCGTGGCAAAAAGAGGAATCCCACCAATAAGAGACAAGAGGTGCCACCCGAGGTTGTGTCAAACTAAGAGCTTATATCCCAAGAACCATCTACCACTGAGGCGAGTGAGGATGAAGTGGAGGTCCTTCCCGAGGACATCTCGCTCGGTAAAGAGTGGGTGATGAAGATGAACGCGGGGATGGACGCTGTGGAGATCTTTGGCCAACGCTTGGGCAAGGTGGAAGGTACCCTTAGCGTTCTTGAGTGGCACACTCTTGAAGAGATTAAGAGTATCCAAAATGACTTGGAGGGACGTACACAGACCAAGATGGAACTAAGGCAAACAATCACTACCTTAGAGTGTAGACTCATGGAGGCTTTGAGTACTATCAATGTTATGAAGGCAAAGATAGATTCACTCGAGGAGCATCTCAATGCTGGTGTGACCGAGGCAGCCAACAATGTTGTAGTTACTAGAGAGGCCAAGATCGAGGCTCCCAAACCACCGGTATTCAAAGGTGTTCATGATGCACAAGAAGTAGAAAACTTCATTTGGCACTTGGAGAACTACTTCAAGCATGACAAAGGTAATGGCAAGGAGTCAAAGGTTAACAATGTCAAAGTGGGGGAGATCATGGCAAAGGCAAGGAGATACATCAACAATACTCAGAGACTCAAGATTCCAAAAAGTCGAGCGTTCGTCAGGGCTACGCCGAGAAGAAGGGATGCTACATATGCAGAGGGTCGCACGGCTTCAGGAATTATCCCGACCTAAAGAGCCTCAGCGCCATAGTCCGTGAACGAAAAAAGCAGCCGCAAGGAGAGAGTTTGGGAACCGGACAGTTGGGTATGATCGGATTATGTGGTGTTGTCACAAAGAAATCTATCCTACCTACCTATCAGTACATGGATCTCACCATCAACAACAATCCCGCTCGTGTAATGGTGGATACTGGAGCAACTCACAATTTCGTGACTGAGGCTGCGGCAAATAGACTAGAATTAAAGCTTGCTCCAACCAACTCTTGCGTCAAGACCGTGAATGCCGAGGTAAAAAATGCTCGTGGGGTAGCTAATGGAGTAGGTGTCAAATTGGGAGCTTGGAAAGGTATGACAATCTTTACCATAACTATTATGGATATCTTTGACATCATACTGGGGCAAGAGTTCTTTAGACATTGTCATACTTTGATCGACCCCTACCTCCAACGTCTCTTGGTCTTGGAGCGAGAAGGAGCTTGCATGGTACCTACAATGACTATGCCACACGGATAGATCCAAACACAAATCTCAACTATGCAAGTTGTCAAGGGGATCAAGAAGGGGGAGCCAACGTTCATGGCAACCATTGCAAGTCTAGAGGAAGACAAGATTTTTCAAGAGACATTGCCGCCTTGCATAGAGAAATTTCTTGAGGAAAACAAATATGTCATGCCCGAGGAGTTGCCTAAGCACTTGCCGCCTAGGCGAGAAGTGGATCACAAGATTGAGTTGGAGCCAGGGTCTAAGCCACATGCATTTGGCCCATATCGTATGGCATCGCCCGAACTAGAGGAGCTCAAGAAACAATTGAAAGAGTTGCTGGATGCTGGTCATATTCGCCCATCAAAGGCACCTTTCGGCACACCAGTGTCGTTCCAGAAGAAGAAGGATGGATCATTGCGCTTGTGCATAGACTACCGAGCACTTAATAAGGTTACAGTGAAGAATAATTACCCAATCCCGCTCATTGCTGACTTGTTCGATAGACTTGGGCAAGCCTAGTACTTTACCAAGGTGGATATTTGAAAGGGCTACTACCAGGTTCGCATTGCTGAAGGGGATGAGCCAAAGATAGCATGTGTGACAAGATATGGAGCCTTTGAGTGGTTGGTGATGCCCTTCAACTTAACCAATGCACCCGCCACATTTTGCACCCTTATGAACAAGATTTTTCATCCTTACCTTGATCTGTTTGTTGTAGTTTACCTAGATGACATAGTCATCTATAGAAACACCTTGGAGGAACACATGGAGCACTTAAGGAAAGTTTTCCATGTCTTGTGGGAGAACGAGCTATACATCAAGAGGGAGAAGTGTGAGTTTGCACAATCAAAGGTTATCTTCTTGTGCCATGTCATTAGTAATGGCGAGCTATGCATGGACGAGGCTAAGGTACGTGCTATCCAGGAGTGGGAGGCACCTACAAAGGTAATGGAGTTGAGATCCTTCCTTGGCCTTGTTACTATTATCGTCGATTCATCAGTGGCTACTCAGCAAAGGCCGCACCATTGAATGAGATGCTGAAGAAGAACAAGCCATGGGTCTGGACAGAGCATTGTCAAAAGGCGTTTGAATGCCTTAAGGTAGCTGTAATAGTGGAGCCAGTCTTGGCGTTACCTGACTTTGCCAAGACATTTGAGGTGCACACAGATGCCTCAGACTTCGCCATTGGGGGTGTCCTAATGCAGAATAAACATCCCATAGCGTTAGAGAGCCGAAAGTTAAATGAGACGGAGCGGCGTTACACGATGCAAGAGAAGGAAATGACTGCCATTGTGCATTGCCTTCGTACATGGCGACATTATCTGCTCGGGTCGAGGTTCGTGGTCAAGAATGATAATGTGGCTACTATCTACTTTCAGACGTAGAAGAAGCTCACACCAAAACAGGCTAGGTGGCAAGACTTCTTGGCTGAGTTTGATTTTGTGCTAGAGTACAAGCACGGCAAAGGTAATGTTGTAGCTGATGCCTTGAGTCGGAAAGCCGAGCTTGCTGCCATCACTTTAGCAACTTGGGATATTCGTGAAGCTATAAAAGAAGGCATGCAACATGATCTGGCAGCCAAACAACTTATCAATTTAGCCAACTAGGTCAAGATGAGACATTTTTGGGTAGAAGATGGCCTATTGCTTACCATGGGTCAGCGGGTCTATGTGCCTAAGTTTGGAGACATTAGACGGTGGATCATAAGGGAGAGTCATGATACAATGTGGGCTGGTCATCCATGCCAACGTCGCACCAAGGCCTTGGTTGAGTCAGTCTACTATTGGCCATGCATGCGAGATGATATAGAATGTTATGTGCAGACTTGTCTCATATGTCAGCAGGACAAGGTTGAGCAACAACAGCCCGGCGGACTTTTGGAGCCACTACTAGTTGTAGAGCGTCCATAGGAGAGTGTGACTATGGTCTTTATCACTTTCCTACCTAAGTCCGATGGTTATGGTACTATTATGGTGGACGTGGATAGATTTTCCAAATATTCCACCTTCATGGCCGCCTCACCAGGTTGCACAGCCAAGGAAGCCGCCAAGCTATTTTTTAAGAACGTGGTGAAGTATTGGGACTTACCAAAGCATATAATCAGTGATCGAGACCCTTGCTTTACTGGATTTTTTTGGAGAGAGTTGTTCGTCATACTTGGCACGGAGCTGCACTTTTCTACTAGTTTCCACCCATAGACGGATGGACAAACAGAACGAGTCAATGCCTTACTAGAATGCTACTTGAGGCATTATGTAAGCACACACCAGAAAGATTGATCAAGGCTCCTAGACATCACCCAATTCTCTTATAACTTGCAGCGGAGTGAGTCCACGGGTCGGACGCCATTTGAGTTAGCCACAGGCCAACAACCACAAACTCCACATTCATTACCAACTGCATTCGAGGGAAAGAATTGGGGGCTTATCGTATGGCCAAAGGATGGGAAGAGCAGCTTGACACTGCTAAGTCCTACTTGGATAAGGCGGCTAAGAAGATAAAGAAGTTTGCGGACAGTAAACAGCGTCCCACGGACTATAGAGTTGGGGACATGGTCATGGTGAAGTTTAACCCAAGACAGTTCAAGGCACTACGGGGCATGCATCAGAATTTGATTCGCAAGTATGAAGGGCCATTTAAGATCGTCTCCAAGGTAGGCAAGATCTCATACAAGCTTGACATGCCATCGTATCTTAAGATCTACCCTGTCTTCCATGCCAGCATGCTTAAGCCATATCATGAAGATAAGGATAATCCGAGTAGGGTCCAATCAAGTCGAGCGCCAATGACTATCACCTCCTCGTATTATCGGGAGATTGAGGCTATTATGGATTACCAATCCAGGCAAAAATAAGGGCAAAAAGCCATTGCTATGTTCCTCATCCATTGGAAAGGGCAATCACTGGAGGAGGCCACATGGGAACGATATGAAGACTTGTGGAAATTCAAAGATAAGATCTGAGAGTTTATGCAGCAACATTGCGCCGCGGTCGTCACAATAATTAGTGGGGGAGAGTGTGATGACCTGCCATGTCATCATACCACATAGGCGCCATTTGGCATATATTAATGCCATGTGGAAGCTTACATAAGAGGAAGACTAGTATTTGTGAGAATATTCTAGAGAAATATGGATATTTCCTTAGGAAGACCCTAGATCCTTATGGATTTTCTAGGAAAGTCCTTGGAATCTTCTAGGCTTGTAAAAAATTCTAGAGAAGAAACATACTTGTAAATATTAAGGACTTGTGGAACAATTATTATTTACACACTAGCCCCTAGTTGATTAGTATAAATAGGGGGCCATTCATTTGTAATTCATCAAGAAAATAATTCAAGTTCTCTCTAATACAAAGCTTCCTTTAACAATTATCTTGTGTTCTTTCTTCCATTCTCTTAGCGATCTTGAGTGTAGTAAGACTGACTTGGCATAGCAAGAACGTGAGCAAGTTGCGCAAGATCGTGAGTGAGTTTTCAAGTGTCGCACATTTACATATTTAATAACTAAGGACGTGACACTAGGTAATAAAATATTGGTTTAATTTGGGTACAAGAACTAGCTCAATATCCAATCAAATCTTTTCTTCAAATGCCTTTTCAAAATCTTTAAATTAAAATCCTAGGTTATCTAAAAATGTCAAATTAAACTAATTAACTAATTATAAAAATTATAAAAGCTACTTAATTCTAAATTAAAAGAGAAAAAATCAATAAAAGGAAAAAGTGTAAAAATGAAATTTTTTTTTTGTGATTTTTAATTTTTATAAAACAAGTAATTACTGATTAATTCTAAAATTATAAAAAGAAAGCCTAAATGCCATGCGTGATATTTTTGCCATTTTTCATGATTCAAATAAAATTTAAACATGCGCAAAATACAAACAATTAAAAATTCTACAAAATTCCTAAAATGGCAAATAATTAAAAAAATCTATTTTCTTGGGATTTTATAGGAGTATTTCATATAGGGCAAAAATTACATGCTTACATCTCTCGCCTAAAATTCTATCCCAAAACACGCACAACAACTTCAACAAAGAAGAGGCAAAGAATCATGAACAATATATGGCTCTCGCTGCAACTGGCCACTAATCGATCGACGAAGAAGTTCTGAAGAAATTAACACTATATATACAGAGCAAAGCAGAACTCAACAGATAATCACAAGAAGAAAAAAAATGGCCTTGTGCCTAGCTTATAATCTGTCTTCTCTGGTGAATCTGTGCCAACACTAATAGGATTCCATTCTCCTTCTCGTCGAGGTAAACTCAAGTTATAACTACCCTTTAATGTTGTTTTTTTATGTTTGGACTGATTTTCAACTTGTTTTCATGGAGTTTTCAGCTGATATGTTGGTGGCATTTTCGAGCTAGTTTTTCTGGGTTTTAGTTTTCGTTTTACTATTGCATTTTGGGGTTGTTTTGGGATTATTTTGGAGCTAACGTTGAGCTGATTTTGTCCACAAAAACAACTAGGTTTCGGATGAGTTTAATCGATAGGAAGAGAAAAGATGAACTTAGTTGTTGGGATTTTTTAGAGAGGGTAACGATGAGCTTGGATGATATTTGGATGATTTTTCCTTTTGCTTTTTCATCTCTTTTTGTTGGCTTCTTTTCCAATCTCCTCCCTCTATTCTCTCTCCATCACTCTATCTATACTTCCCATGTTTTCATCCGTCAAGTTAGAATGGTGAATCTGTATAGCGAAAATTATAGTAATAACTATTGTGAAATCGTGTCTTCTTTTTTTATCTCTTTGCTTTTCAAATATTGGATTTCTTCTTAGAATTATATGTATATTTTCTAGATTTATAGTTATATTGACACCCTTTATGGCGAGGCTTCTTGTAGTACCTCTTCTATTTGTTTGCTTGCTGGAAGATTAAGATTTAAGAATCAATCATGCTTATAGGAATTAAATTTTCCTCTAAATTTGTAAAAATATGTATTTAGATGTGGTGTTCCTTAGTTCTTCAAGTCCATAATCTTTCTCTTCTTTCTTGTTCCAGCAGTGTTTTAATTGGTTAATGTAGATGACGAGTGGGATTAGTTTAGTTTTTTTCTTTACAACTTCTTCATCTCGAAAGAGATGATCGTCTTTGCTAAGGAAATCTAGAAAATAACTATACAATAATTAAGATCTGCTAAGTTAGAAATGCCACTAACCTGTTTTGGTAAAATGCTTTATGCATGTTCTGTGTGAATTTAAAGTCACATTATTCAGTCAACTAAACTTAGCATATTTTAGTTCTTTATGAAGTAGGCCTTTAGTTATATGAATTGGCTCAAAAGAACTTTCATTTTATCATAATCTATGAATTGTAAACATATCTATATTGTTGAAGTACTGCAAAAAGTAACAGTATAAAATTCACTAAGTTATTTCCATGATAAATCATTACCAACCTATGGTGATTAATTAAAAGCTTTGAGCAACACTTTTAACCAGGAGATTGAGGGGGAAGTCACATGTTTTAATTTGGTTTAGGTGAATAACCTGCTTTAGTCTCTTCTTGTCTGACTTTGCTCTCTTCCCATATCTTGAATCAATGAATCCACTTTCAGCTTATCCTTGTCCATTTCGATCAGATATCTATCTGAAAGAATCTCAAGTCCTACTACTGAGAAAAACCACATCCATCAAGTATTGTAACTGCATAATCTTTATCCTTTCCAACAAAGAAACAGAAAATATCGAGGAACAGATTCTGTACATCATCATCTGGCAGTAAATCATAGCTCATTCTGAGTTTTTCCAGGATCTTAATGTCAGGGATTGCCTTTAGTTTCCTTAATGACCATTCCCACACCTCTAGACTTCTATCACAAAGAGAAGAACCTAAAACTTTGAGAGCCAAAGGAATCCCTTTACAATGAAGTATCACATTTTCTGAAAAGTTCTTGTGATCTTCTAAAGGTTGTTCTTTTCGAAAAGCATACCAACTGATAAGTCGAATTAATTCTTGAGCATTCAATGGCATGACCTTATACATCTTACATCTGCAGACCTCAGTAGCATCAAATAGGTGTTTATTTCTGGTTGTAATGATGAGTTTACTACCCGGATAAAACCATTATCGCATCCCAAGTACAATATTTAACTGATCTCTATCGTTTACATCATCGAGAACAAGAAGAATTTTTTTGCAATGAGTGGCCTCTTGAATCTTGCTGACTCCTTCATCGACATTGTATATCTTCTCAATCTTCTTCCCCAGAACACTTGAAACAAGTTGTCTTTGTATAATTACAAGACCATCATGTCTTTCTGAAGTTTTATTTACATCAGCAAGAAAGTTGTTGCCATCAAATTTGTTAAAGTTCATACTGTAAGTTGTCTTAGCTAGTGTAGTTTTACCTATACCTTCCATCCCATATACAGCCATAATATCAATACTAGTTGATCCATCTTTCAATCATAGATTGAATGTCTCTAACTCGAGAATCTATTCCAACTGGATGGAGAGCAACACTTAAAACTGCGTGATTTAGTTTTCCTGCAACCACCTTCACAATCTCTTGAATAAACTTTGACTCACTCCTGAAAATTGGATTGTATTTAATACCATCTAAAGATAGGAATAAAGCACATAATCTACAATGGAACAATTTGAAATCCACTAATATAAAACTACCTATAAACATCAAGCTAGTAAAAGTTTACCTATCAGATATATTCTATAAGACCATTCCTCCCAAATTAGCAACTTCTGTTAGAGCAACCTTCCATTCCTTCAACTTATGCAACAATTCTAGTCTCCTTCCTTCGATCCCGGATTTACATCTCTCTTCATATATTAAAGAATCTTTTTCAAAACTCCCTTTTTGTTTCCTGACTTTTGAGGGATCCACATGATAAAACACAGGTGGAACAAAATGTCGAAAAGCTCTCTTACTCTCAAGTATAAACACAAGTTCATCAAGGCACCTCTCTAAAGAGATATACTCTTTAGTGAAGACATCAATGAGAATTCTTGATTCTTGTATGGTTTTCTCAATTCTTTGCATTCCTTTTCATCTATCTCAAGTTCGTCAACCCTGAACGTGCGAATACCAACATTTGATAAAGCTGAAAAAAGATAATCTCCTAAGGACATGCCTATTTAGGTTGCCAAACTCAAAAATGCATGATAAGAAAACTGAGTCACTTTTTGTTTTATTTTGATCAGTCACTAGTAAAAGATTGTTCTTTGAGAAGAAATTATCTAGAACCATAGAAGATATAAATAGGCGAGCATAAAACTTGTCAATTCATGATGATTCACTCATACCAGATATTGATGTTGTATCGCCCCTCTTCACCCAAATTATTGAACTACCAGATGTTTTTGGTAAATACTTTTGAACTATCAATTTTGCTTTAGTATACATCTGTACTATATACTAGTTCAAGTGTTTGCTTATTTGTTGGCTTATTGAATCAATGTTTACTTCTGGCTAATATATTATTAATCATATATACATATATATTACACATGCAACAGATTATGGCACCTGATAAGAAGTGTATGGAACTTATCCATGACCGACTTGGTAATGCTTACAAGTTTGGGGTGGACAGTTTTTTGGATTTTGCTTTTACAAGATTAAGTGAAGCACGGGTAATACGTTGTCCATGTATCAAATGTTGTAATATCTTCGGAAACACGTGAGATGGTTAAGTCACATTTAATAGTACATGGAATAATTCAAAATTATACTTTTTTGTATCACCACAGGGAAAAGTTAGGTGAGCCACAATCAATTCCTGAAGATGTAGAAGATGATGACGTTGAAGGAGTTGATGATGAGGATAAAATACATGGGATCCTAAGATATTTATACCATGATTTTAATGCAGACAATACGAACATTGATGGTGATGATTTTCTTGAGGAGGAACCAAATCTTGAAGCAAAAAAATTCTATAGGCTTTTAAAGGATTTTGAGAAACCTTTGTACCAAAATTCAAAAGTTTCTAAACTTTCTACTATGGTTAAATTGCTTCATATCAAAAGTATTGGGCGTTGGAGTCATGAGTCATTTACAATGTTGTTGAAGATGTTGAAGGAAGATCTATTGCCTACTGAATCAAACTTGTCAGATTCATATTATGAGGCAAAGAAGATAATTCGGGATCTTGGACTTTCTTACAAGAAGATTGATGCGTGTAAGAATAATTGCTTGCTATATTGGAAGGATGACAAGTTTCTTGAATCTTGCAAACTTTGTGGAGCATCTACATGGAAAGAGGATAAACAAAGTGGAGAAACTAAATTTAAGTGTGGGAAGCCAAGACTCCAAAGATTGTTTATGTCCTCAAGATATCATCTTTAATCACATGGCATCATGAAAAAAGATTTGATGATGGAATGATGAGGCACCCAGCTGACTCAATGGCATGAAAAAAGTTTGATGAACTTTACCAGTCTTTCGCCGCTGAACCTCGTATGTTCGACTTGGACTTTCTAGTGATGGTTTTCAACCATTTGGAAGTTCTAGAACCCCATACAACATTTGGCATGTTGTACTTATTCCTTACAATTTACCACATTAGCCATGTATGAAGCAAGAGAATTTTATTTTGGCAATGCTTATTCCTGGTCCTGAAAGTTCGGGGGATGCAATTGATGTTTATCTTCAGCCTCTGATGGATGAATTAAAGATATTATGGGAAAATAGTGTGGAGACCTTTGATGTGTTAACCAAATAAAACTTTATATTGCATGCATCTCTATTATGTACCATTAATGATTTTTAAGCCTATGCAAATTTATCTAGATGGAGTACAAAAGGAAAATTAGCTTGCCCATGTTGCAACAAAGAAACATCCTCAATCAAATTAGAAAATGGTAAAAAGTAGTGTTATATGGGCCATAGACAATTTCTTCATCTTAATCACAAATGGAGAAATGATAAACAGTCATTTGATGACACTAAGGACCGAAGACTACCACCCAAAGTTTTATCGAGTGAGGATATACTTGATCAAGTGGCTGACTTAGATGGTTTACCACTAACAAAGGATCCAAAGAAAAATCCTAAAATATCACATGAGAGTAGGGGTGATAATTGGAATAAGAAGAGTATTTTCTTTGATCTTCCCTACTGAAAAACTATATTGTTGCGACATAATTTAGATGTGATGCATATCGAGAAAAATGTATGTGACAATATTTTGGGGACAATCTTAAATGTCAAAGGAAAAACTAAAGATGCCATAAAAGCTCGATTGGATTTGCAAGCAATGAACATAAGGAAACAATTGCATCCAATTAAAAATGGGGATAAATATGAGCTACCAACATCATGTTATACGTTATCTCCTGAAGAGAGGAATAAATTTTTCAGATTCCTAAAGAACTTAAAGGTTCCAGATGGATATTCATCAAAAATATCTCAGTGTGTCAACACTAAAGAACCCAAAATTTCAGGCCTAAAAAGTCATGATAGTCATGTTCTTCCACAATATTTACTTCCACTTGCTATACGTGGTATGCTTTGCAAACCTGTATGTGAACCTCTTATTGAGTTGTCTTTATTTTTCAACTTGCTTGGAGCAAAATGTTTAAGAATGGAAGAGTTAGAACAAATAGCAGCTCAAATTCCTATAACTCTGTGCAAGTTAGAAAAGATATTCCCTCCTTAATTTGTTGATATGATGGTGCACTTGCCGATCCATTTAACTAATGAGGCTATGATTGCTGGACCTATTCAATATAGATGGATGTATCTAGTGGAGCAATGACTATACTTTTTGAAATCTTTAGTTGGTAATAGGGCTTGCCCAAAAGGTTCTATCGCGGAGGGATATTTGGCAACTAAATGTTTAACTTTATGTTCAAGGTATTTGCATACAATGAAAATAAAATTTAATCGCCTTGAGTGGAATTATGATGGTGGTATTATTGAATCTGATTGAGGTTTAACAGTTTTTTGTCAACATGGAAAAGAATTAAGAGCTGGAAAAATAGACAAACTTTATCCAGATGAATAAGAGCAAGCACATATTTATATTTTGAAGAACTGTGATGAAGTTCAACCATTTCTCGACTAAGTATTGAGTTGACATAATAATTTGATTATATTTTATCCATGATTTCAATTAAAATGACATGTTATTCTTTAATTTTTTTTTTGTATAGAGTTTTCACAAATTCCAGGTGATACCCCTCAAAACATTCAGATAGGGAGTTTATTAGCTGGTTAAAAAAAAAGGTTAGTACTAGTTATATACTATTGTTATTTTCTTAACCATAATATTTATATATTATTTTCTAATTTAACTATATAATTAATTTTGATAGGTTGTTGAATTGTATAAATGTGATAACAGTAAGAAAATGGAAGATTTGCTCACTTTGTCACGTGGTCCCCTGCCATATATGAGACGTCTTAAAGGTTACGTTACTAATGGATATAGGTTTCATGTGGAAGAGTATGAAAGGGGTTTGAGGACTCAAAACTACGGGGTGGTTGTAGTTGGTGAGACAGATGGAGAGAATAAAAATATTCATTATTATGGAGAACTTACTGAGATTCTTGAATTGTAATTTATTGGAGGAGAAAGAGTGATCTTGTTTAGATGTATGTGGTTTGATGTGTATGACCAAGAAAAGGGATTTAAAATGGATGAATATGGCTTTGTGAGTGTTAACCGTCAGCGATCATTGAAAACTAGTGAGCCATTTGTATTAGCAAACCAAGCATTACAAGTATTTTATGTCGACAATCCTTCAAATAAAGGCCGGCATGTTGCAAGAAAAGTTCTACCTCGTGATACTTTTGACATTTTGCAATAAAAGGATGACGATTTGGAGAATTTAGATAATTCTACACAAATGAAAAGGAAACGAACTAATGAAGGTTTTTGACCTTTATCATGCATGTTGTTAATATTTATTTCCTTAGGCTTCTTGCTTCTCGCTTTTCTAGGATAACTGGAACTAATAATTAGTATGAATCAGTTCATGGATTTTCTTTGATCATATCTTATCAGTGTTGAACATTTTGTGATGCTAATGATTGTTTTCTCTTGCATTTATGGGTGTGCATTCGATTTATCGATTCAATTTTGACCCTTATCGATTATCGATTAGTACATATGTTTATCGTTGTCGTTTCAATAAGGTTTTGATTTTTTCGATTTTGATTTATCGATTTTGGGGGCTTATCGATTCAATTATCGATTATACCAATAAGAAAATTTACGGGATTTCACGGAAAGTATATCGCTATAAACGCACCTAACTAATATGGACAAAAAGAAGATAAAATAAGACGAACACCATTTATAACATAAAAATTGTGTCAACAAGCACATGCAATAAAAATAAAGTAAGGGATCAAATGTATGTCATCAACACTCCAACGGTATAAAAAACAAAACAAAATATATCATCACGGCTAATTCTGTTTTTCATTAATTTAAACTTCATTCCCTTGATCTTTAAATACGATCATTCTTTAAATGTGATAGAGGAAATAATAGGGTAAGGGACTTAGGGTAAAGGAAAGGGTATAGATTAGGAAAAATGATATTGTATAGCCGCTTTCAATATAGTAGCGGAATATATATACATTATGTATGTTATATTAATATACACAAATAGGTAATTACTCATTTTACAAGTGTCTACAGTTTAGCGGTGTACATTCTATTTATCGATTCGATCTTGACCCTTATCGATAATTACTTATCGATTATCGATTTGTACATATGCTTATCATTATCGTTTCAATAAGGTTTCAATTTTTTCGATTTCGATAATAAATAATCAATTCGATTTATCGACAAACCGATTCGAATGCACACCCCTACTTGCATTAGTTACTTTCCAGCTGTCCTATGGTGTTGCTCCAGGTGAAACTTATTGTGATATGTTTTTGAAAAAAATCCATGGTAACGTAACTAGCTATCTAATTGCAATAAAATAAAAGTACTAGCAAGACATTCAAAGTTATTATCTAGCCTGACTACACTATCTTCTTACATGTATCAATCATAAACTTTTTTACTAAATTCCTAGCTCTGGCCATTTCACCAATGTTGTATATGTAGGTTATTTCTGTCACAATTACATCATTTCCTTTGTACCTCTGCTAAAAAATCCTCATGTTTTTTTTTATCCATACTATATTGGCGACTTCAGCATATACCATCTGGAAGACATTGGTCCTCTGTGATTTCCCCTTGGCCTATATGTTGATTCCAGCAGGTAGTAGGAATATATTGGTTCTGCATCCAAAGCATAATTTTCGTCCACAACTCAATGGTGAAAGCACAAGTAACTAATATATTCTCCCTTGACTCATCGTGATCTTGGCATAGAATACATTTAGGATTAACAACCGATCCCCAGTTAGCTAGCCTATCATTTGTCTGTAGTTTTCCATGTAGCTGCAGCCACATAGTGAATGTGGCCATTGGTCTGGCAGTGTTCTGGAAAATCATACACTTTCAATTTACTTTGGGGATACCTCCTAATAGTGTCCGGTATTTTTTTTCTTATAAGGCTCTTACATGTATCAAACTTGCAGTATATATATGACAATTTATCTCTGGCTCTAAGTATCTGTCTCACCATACAACAAGCTTGTTTTGGTAAAGCCATGTGTTGTATATGTTAGTTCTTAATATATTAGGCATTGATCTACCTAATCCATAAATTGTCCTGAGCTAAATCCAAATAGGCTTCTGCAATAGCAACTTTGTTCCATAGAAGCAGGTTGATTAGATTAAGTCCACCTATAGATTTGGGTACACAAATCCTATCCTATGTTATTAAAGACTTCTTGGTGATATTACTTGTCCCAGACCATATATCTTCTGCATAGAACCTCTATTAATCACATCA
>MU672587.1:0-14396 GCA_026770625.1 Nicotiana glauca | reverse complement strand
TATGAGTTTTGGGGGTTGATTCTTTGATTTTGATGTTATTTTAGCGATTTGATCGCTCGAGCAAGTTCGTAGGATGATATTGAGTTAGTGTGTGTGTTTGGTTGGGAGCCCCGAGGGCTCGGGAGTGATTTCGGGGTTGGTTCGGGATGTTTTTGCACTTGAAAACTCATCAGATTTTTCTGCAATTTTTGCACAGATCTTTTCCTCTATGCGATCACATAGGCATGTCTGCGATCGCATAGAGTCCCTTTTTAGCTATCTCACTTTGTTCAATGCGATCGCATTGTTTGGTACGCGATCGCATAGCTTTGGACCTCACCCAACACTCCAGGCTTTCCTTCCTCTATGCAATCACATGATTTCTTATGCGATCGCAGAAGCCAACTTCCCACTCTCTATGCGATCGCATATGTTGCCCCGCGATTGCATAGACCAAAAATGCTCCAGTGAAGTGATTTTTAAAATTCCAGAACAGTGTCACTTCGGGTTTATTCTCATTATTTCACACGAGCTCGTCCCTAAGACCCTCCATAGACTATTTTGCAACCATTTTTTCTCCATAATCTCTTAGGTAAGTATTCTCGACTCCTTTTCCTCTTAATTTCTTCCATTAATCTTTAACTTCCTAGCCCTAAAGCATGAATTCAAGGTAGAAAATGGGGGATTTGTGTAGAACTAGAGCTTTTGGGATTTTGGGTGATTCAACCTCAATTTGAGGTCGAATCTTAAAATAAATTATATATTTGAACTTGTGGGGTTATGGGTGATTGGAATTTGGTCCGAGCCTCGAGTTAGGATCATGTAGGCCCGGTGTCGGATTTTGCTAATTTTGGAAGAATGATGGGAATTATATTTCTACATAATGTGAAGACTTTGAGGATAAATCATGAAATATTAACACTTTGGAGTATTGGCTCGAATGATAACTACCATTGAGTAATAGATGAAAGTATAGAAAGGAGTTGTGATTGATCCCTTGCCGGAATTTTGGTATAAATTGAATACTCCCTTGCCGGGATTTTGGTATAAATTGAATACTCCCTTGCCGAGATTTTGGTATAAATTGGATACTCCCTTGCGGGGATTTTTGGTATAAATTGAACACTTCCTTGTTGGGATATTTGAGTTGTTAAATATATTCCCTCGTTGGGACTTTTTTTATTTTTGATGTTACTCTCCTCGCGCCTGAGTTGCGAATGACGTTGGGTGAGTTTTGTTGGTAAATATTGAGGATCGGGTTGCACGCCGCAACAGTACTAAATATTGAGGATCGGGTTGCATGCCACAACGGATTAATTGTCGAGGATCGGGTTGCACGCCGCAACGGTGTTAAATATTGAGGATCGGGTTGCGCGCCGCAACAGGGATATGGACTGAGTTTATTATTCTGTGTGTTGAGCTTTCCGGTATTTCTTTATCAGTTATTACTTGCTCAGTTTTCACTCTTGTTAGCCGATTTCTATATTTAAATTGTTGTACCCCCAGCATGCTTCCCTTCCCTTTTTAACTATTTAGATTAGCGTATTCTCCTGTTATTTTATATATCCGTACGGGTTGTTTGTGGTAGGTCCTGCCTTGCCTCGTCACTACCTCGCCGGGGTTAGGCCAGGCACTTACCAGCACATGGGGTCGGTTGTGCTGATGCTACACTTCTGTGCCTTTTTGTGCACAGATCAGGAGGCAGCTTACGGACCGCCGCAGCAGTTCTAGACCGGGAGCCGACCTTCAGTCCAGAGACTCTCAGGTAGCTTAGCTGACATCCACGGGCTCGGAGTCTCATCTATGTCACTTCAGTTTTTTTATTTGTATCGAGATAGACTCTTGTGTATTTTCTTTCAGACTGATATTTTTAGTACTCCTTAGTAGTCCGTGAGTGGTGACAACAGATACTGGGTAGAGATATATTTTAAACTTCCGCACTATGATATCGTTTTTGTTAAAAGTCTTCCGCATATTTTAAGTATTTATTTCAGTTTATCATATTGTTCTTGATAAAAACTTTGTGAAATGTTTAAATAGTTGGCCACCCTAGCTCCGATAGTAGGTGCCATCACGACCCCGGTGGTGGGAAATTTGGGTCGTGACAAATAAGATCAGTTACAAAGCTTGATCAATTAATTAAAATCCGTCCCTACCATAATTAATTTATTCCCTACCATAATTATACAAAACAAAAAATGATAACTAAATTATATAGAGATTTGTATCATAATTAAAAAATATTTTTATTGAACTACTACTTCTATTAATTACATTTCCATTTATAACTCAAATTTTTAATGTTATCTTAAAATTACTAAGTGGCTTTTTTTTTAACTTTTCACTTGGTTTAACTCCATGCTTCACTACTCTCCATTTAACATAATATAGATTTGTCAAATGCAGATATCCTATAACTTTGTTGGTAAAAATGCACTCAATTTAGGTTTTTGGTGCAAGCAATTCACTACTAGAAAATAGGTCTACTGCAACACAACGAGTTCCGTTGCCATAGGAAGGAAAATCGATGCAATAGATCTAATGCTACGGTATAGGCTCTGTTGCTGGATCAAGCGTCACTGTAGATCTATTGCAACGATTTACATAAACGGTTTCTAAACCGTTCCCACAGGCACATCTACCGCGACAGTTTTGCTATGGTCAACTGCAACGTTTAGTAGAGACTTATGGCAACGGTCTGGAACCAACGCTATATGTATTTTCCAAGGGTTGAGAACCGTTTCTATAGCCATTATAACATTTGGTTTGTTTTATCTATTGAAACGGTCATTAAAAGCAAATGCAACGAGTTATAATGAGCTATTGCAACGGTTATAAGGAGCTATTGCAACGGTTATAAGGAGCTACTGCAACAGCTATTTGGACCTATTAACAGTACGGTTGTTATCAGCTATCGCAACAGGATAATATAATACACTAAAATTAATATATAAATGATGAAACGAAAATAGATTCATCAACAAAGTCATATTTCAAAATACACAACCATGATAAGAGAAAAATATACAATAACAATATTTAATAATCTAAAAGTTGGCATACATAAGTTTGCAAAATAGTTCAAAAATAAAAAATATTCCTAGATTGTCTGAAGATTCTACAACCAACATTTTTAGGTAAGGTCTTCACTGCTTTCATCTCCCCATTGATCATTTGGTTCACCTATAAATTCAACAAGAACAACAATAATCAGAGGATAGGAAAAAGAAAACTATTTTCTTCTCAATATCATTATTATTGTACTATATATTAAGACCAATAAAATAATATAAGTACTTAAAAGAATGAACAAAAGATGAAATTGGTTAGATCAAACTCTAACTCAAAGGTAAGATCACACTGCAACTTTTACAAGTGAAAGCCACCTCAAAATCTTGGCTGCCACTAATTAGTAAGTCAAAATGAAAACAAGTATGGATTTTGCAATACTTAAATTGCTTATTATGGTATTTTTTGTGTTGTTTTTGATGTGTTCTTCATTGGAATTTGATCTTGTTGATAACTATCTAATAGACTATGGATCACCAGAAAATACAACTATAGGTGATAGAGTTTTCTTGGCTCATAACTTGAATTCCACACAAAGAGTATTTGTTAATACAAGTCTTGAATCCATTCCATCTACCTATAGTTCATCTCTGTATAAAACTGCTAGAATTCTTAATGAGACATCCAAATTCACTTTTTCAATCAAGAAACAAGGGCGACATTGGATTCGCATATATTTCTTTCCATTTTCGAATAATTTTTTCAATCTAAATTCTCCTAAATTCTCTATTTTTTCTTAGAACTTCACTCTTGTTAAGAACTTTCAACCATTGAATTCTCCTTTAGTAAAGGAATACTCTTTGAACATTACTAGCAATAGTGCAATCTCCACTGCATTAACAAATTAGTGTATATGATCAACCATAGAAACTCACAAGATTAGCACTCTTATTCCAAAGATAATTTTCTGTCATAAGTAAGTTTTCACATCAGTGCATTACCAAATTTGCAGTACAAAATTTTAGATACGATGTCTGTATGTTTTAAGCAAAGCACATGATATCATAAATGAAAACGAATTGTAATATAGAAAATGCCAACTATGTTTCCCAGGAACATCACCACGATGTACTCCCTCTGAATATCATGTATACATTGTCTATCCAGCAGTTATGCACTAGCAAGTTCCTCAAAATTTCTCCGCAATTAAAGCTATCAGAATACATAAACCGAGTTTGTCAAAATAACTGTACAACATCCAGAACCTAGTCCTAAAAGGAAGATACTCATGTAATAAAAAAAAGCAATCAAGGAAGCAATGACCAATAACGTTTCTTGTAGAAATAGCTCACAAGCTGCAGGACTTAAGTAGATAATGCCAACAAATGGTAAATGCAGAATAACCAATGCAGAATTGAACATGCTAGAATTGGATCTGCTTGTCTCGCTAGATCAGTATTTTGTAAAATACAGAGGACAATAGCATAAATTTAGAAAAAAACAAAGCACAATCATAAACTAGAAAATAGGGCTGAACAGAGAAACAAGTTCTAAAAAAATAGAAAAGAAGAAGAGAACAAGGGAGAGGAGTTGACAACCTTAACTAAAAAAGGAGTCAAACAGTGGAGAACATAATTTTTTTTAAAAAAAAAACATAGCACAAGATTAAAATAGGGCAGAATGGAGAAATAAAAACTGGAAAAAATAGAAAAAAGAAGAGAAAAAGGAGTTGAACAGTGAACAAGCAGAGAAAATCAGAAGAGGAAGAGAAGAGAAGAAAGAACTAAAGGAGAAGAAGAGAAAAAGAGAAGAGAAGAAGAGAAACTTACTCGAACTACTGGACATCGTTTAAGCGAAATTTTCTGCGCTTTTTTCATCGCCTCGCTTCTCGCTTTTTAGGTTGAAGCGTGCGCTTATTTAATAGCACAGTCACGCTTTAGGGCAGAAAAGCGCAGGTCCGTCGCCTCGCCTCGCCTCGCCGTGCTTCTGTGCTTTAAGCGAGAAGCATGCGCTTTTAATAACATCATGCTAGATTTTGGAGTTAATGTGAGTTCGTGAGTTTTTTAAAGTTATTGACAATATTTGGAGAAGGAAATATTGATCAATGGACCAATCCTCAAGATTGAAAGGCTAGTTTCAGTCAGATCAATACTCCTAAACTTATTTAGCTGCTGCTGCAAACATACATGTCATTAATAGTTGTTGTTGCTGCTATTAATAGCTGCTGGTGCAAGCATACAACAATTAAAAGTTGGTTCACGTGAAATGCCAACTATCCTATAAAATATAGTGAACATTCTTTAGATTTAAGCTAACAATGAATTCTAGCAAAGTAAAGCAAAAGACTGAAGAATCTTTCATGATGTCTACAGGTCACATAAATTACACAAATTAAAAATTAACCAATCTATAACTAATCTCAAAAAGTAAATTCTAACCTTGATTGTTGATGCCAAAAGATGGCCTTTTGATTGGTTGAATAGCTACTTGTTGTGCAGAGGAAGCTTCTCCCGATGAACGAGCACACAAGGTTGCTAAAATAGTAGGATCAATTGGCAATCCTGAACTTTGAAACTGTACAAAGATATCTCCCAGAATTTCTTGTCGCATCATTCTCTTTTGTTCCTCATATTGTTCCTTCTATTTTTTAAATTCTTCCTTCTGTCTCTCAAATTGTTCCTTTTGTTCCTCAAACATTCTTATCATCCTCTCTTCCATTTGTTGGACCAAATTATTTGTAGCATGTGAAGAGGGTTCAAAATGCCTCATTTTTCCTTTCAAAGAAGTTCTTGTAACCCCTCGTCCATATAATCTAAGACGTCCTGAATGTTCAGGCCCCATAACGGCTGCAAATACATTAACAGAACTGTTACTATCTTCACATTGTTGTGCTTCAATTCTCTCCATTTCAGCCTATAATGTAAATATTTAAAAAGAGAATTCTGGTTAATAAAAATTTAGTAAGAACAAGTAGTTTATCTTAATAAAAAAGCAATTAGATAGAGTTCACATCTTGTTGTATCTTCATCAGAATCCTTGTATAACCTTCCAGGTTTTCTTGATCTTGTAGCCACAAAGAACTCTCGTAGTGATAAAGGGTTAGAAGTGTTCTTCTCTTTTTCCTAGATACATTAAGAGTGGTTATCAGCAATATTCTGAAAAATGACAACACGATCATATTTACTGATAAATAACACACCAATTCATTGTGGACTATAACAAAGCTTTTTTTGCCGACAGTGTGTGGATTCTTCAATTGTTTCGATTCTCAATATTGTCTTGGACATTCTCTGCAAATAAAAAATTCAATTGGAAACTTACCTGAAATTTTTCAAGTAGTAATATATTCAAGCCTTTTTTGCAAGTAGTAAAACTTACCTGAAATTTTTCAGAGTTCCAATATTTGAGGAGATCCTTAAATTGAGATGCTGGAATATATTCAGGCCTTTTTTGAATTCGAATTTCATCATTCGCATAGGCGTCAAAGTGGTGCTCTTTAAAATTTCTCTTGTGTCTTCTCCAAGCAACTTGAATTACATCCAAAGTCCATCTTTTAGCGGTCTCAGGAATATCATATTTCTCCTATAAATTGATTTAGTGGGTTAGTGCAAAAACTATTATTTATTCAACCGAAAATTGAATTGGAAACTTCAAACTTTGGTATACGCCCACAGATCTTTTTTTGTGTCCATTTTCCTCCAATCAAATATATCAAGGGGGCAAAGACTCACTTTCCTTGCCAATGTGCCAAGGAAACTACCCAATTCTGCCACAACATCTTTAGTAGGACCAACAGGTTGATTATTCTCATTTACTATGATCAATTTCCGGTCACGCCTTCCATGTACACTTAGCATATTTGTTTTACCTCTTTTCCTTTTTCGAGAAGAATTGCCTATAATAATACAAACCATAGATGACCATAAAATTGTATATAGTTCAGTTTTATAATTGAAAAGGAATCAGTATTTGTACGAAAATCCTTGCTTTGTTGTTCACATTGTTCTTGTTCATCAATAGTTGCAGAATTCAATTGCATTTGTTCCTCTAATAAATCTGTTATAGGGGTGGTAGTTTCGGTTTGCATATGGGCTAATACACTTGAATTTTGTAGTGTTAGTATCTGATGGTCTTCAACTAAATTTGGCAGAAGCTCATGCTCTTCACTTGACTGTATACAGCTAGCTAGAACATTTTTTTTTCTGGTCAGCAATAACTTTTTTTTGGTATGCCAAAGAGGCAAGTGTTCTAGCATTAATGCATGTAGAGTTTCTTATTTTTTTTCTTTTATCTTAAACGTTCTTCTTGTCCCATGACTATCAGACTCTGTCAAGATGATAAAACATAAATAGTTAGAGCTAAAATCAGTATATATTTCAGACATTCTTCTTGTCTCATGACTATCAAACTCTGTCAAGATGATAAACTATAAAACAGTTAGAGCCTTAAAATTCTTTCTGTTGATAGCTAAATTGTAGTAGGCCAGTCATTTCCTTTTTCTCTGCAAGAAAACAGCAAAAAAAGCACATAGCTAACTTCCTTTTTCTCTGGAACTACATAGCTAACTTCAACTCTATTGTAACTTCTTTATAGAGTTCAGACCCTTTGGAGGCAGTAAAATTTGTTTCCACCAAGAAAAGCACAAAGGTGTAAATGGGCCATCACGAAATTTAACACTCTATAAGCATCAACTGCTAATTTACTAGGATAAAAAAAATCAAAAGTAATGATTCTAAATGGCCTGCAATCTTGTAAATTGGATATATACCTTTTCCTATAACCAGCTCAAGAGGTTGTTGTTCATGCCATGTATCTTCAAACTTGTGCTGGGAGCTTTCAGTCCATGCCCTATAATGCACTATATTAAAGATAATTTTCATCAGTTTGTGGACTTGAAAGGGTAGAAAGACTCTACCTCGGCAAAATTTGAATGATTATACAAGAAAAACAACAAAGATATAGCAAAATTAACTAGTGATTGCAGTGATGAATTGCGCTGAATCTGTGTGGCATGCAATGGTCAATGCTAGCTATCATTACAAGTAGGTATATAACTACTCATTTTTCAAATGCGTATCACACTCATCAGAATTTAAATCAAGATTGACGTGAAGAAACATACTTGATTTACGATCCAAAATTACATAACAGTCAAAGAAAATAAAATTCAAATAAACTTACAACATAGTCAAAGAAGAAATATCAAATAACATCCTTTTCATATTTGTATATTTAAAAACAAAGTTCAGAAGCACATTCTTCAATCGTCAGCATCCATCCAATCCCAATCAGTATCATCAATATCATCCTCCTCTTCTGATATTTCTATATTTGTATCTTCTGAAAGTTCTACATGAGATGGCATATCAATGATATCACCAGGTAGATCTTCTATGGACCATTTAACATTAACATCGGGTAAACTAATTGACGAACCAATGTTATCATCAAGATCCCTCCAAAATGTGTCGGCAATATTATAACAATTTTCCTCCTCCAAATCATACAAGTCAAGAGAGACTTTGTTTCTTGGGTAATAAACATCTTTCTCAATTGGACCTCCACATAAAAAATTTGATGCACTTGAGATGCCAATACAAAGGGGTCATCGACACTACATAATCTGTTGAAGTATACCCGAGTCAAGCCATATTCATCTATTTCATTATGAAACCAATTACATCTAAATAGTATAACACTAAAACAACCCCAATAATCAATCTCAATAATATCCTGAATAGATCCATAATAGATAATCTCTCCATCGATAGGATTTGAATCTCTAGCACTAGCAAAACTATCAGTTGTGGCTGACAGAGTCACTCCATTTTTGAGTCGGCTATCTCGTTCCATCATATGAATTCGGTATCCATTGATGAAATATCCAGTATATCTTTTTGCAACTATGTTAGGCCCTTTAGCTATCCATCGTAAATGATTGGGCACTTCAATAGTTTTCACTTTCTCTTTGAACCAATTGCCGAATTCCTGACTATGATTGTGTGCTCTAATCCATGCATTTGATCTAGTATGATTATCAATTAAACTCTTATGTTCCTTGCAAATATGTATATTTCAGATACATCTATTAGGCCTTTATGGATAACGTATAAAATATCATATCATATAAATAAATTAATAAAGTTTATATTAAAAATGAAAATTATCTTAATGGATAAATATCTCCATTTTTTCATCTCCAGTATTGAACAGAACATATCGATGTGCTTCAAAACATAATTGTAAATCCATGGTAAATGCCTTGCCTTTCTTTTTCTTTTTACTTCCAATTGGATGGCCTATCTTAGGGAATATAGGTGACAAATTATCTCCCTCTGTTTCAGCCCCCGCATCATCTTCTGTTTGGTACCTACTAAATCTTATTTTCACCTCATCATGTAGGTATCTCGAACAAAATATCAAGCACTCTTCGGCCAAAAAACCCTCCACTATTGATGCTTCTGGATGATATCGGTTACGTATGCCTTATACTTACACAAATTTCTCTCAATAGAATACATCCAACGTAAATAAGTCGGACCCCCAAGCTTAATTTCATTTACTAAATGGATAGGCAAGTGTTCCATTATATCAAAAAAAGTTGGAGGAAAGATCTTTTCAAGGTCACATTCAATTTCATTTATTTCAGATTGTATTTTATCAAGATCTCTTCGCTTTATAACCTTGCTACATATGGCTCTAAAGAAGTTTCCCAACCTAATCAAGGCCAAAGAAACATTATTAGGAAATACTTTTCTAACGACAACCTGAAGCAAGTAATGCATGATAAAATGAGCATAATGACTCTTGTACCCCGATATTTTCATCTCCTCCACTTCCATACGTCGTGATATATTTGACGCACACCCTTTTGGTAATTTGACATTTTTTAAAACAGTGCAAAATAACTTTTTCTCTTCTAGCTTCATGGAGAAACAAACTTTAGCCAAATAAATTTTTTTATTATCCTTATCTTTTAATGGTTGAAGCTCTTTCCGTATCCCCATCTCTTCCAAGTCATAGCGAGAATTTACGTGGTCTTTTGACTTTCCAGGCATATCCAATAAAGTACAAAGCTAACTATCACATATGTTCTTCTCGATGTTCATTACATCAATATTGTGTTGTAATTTGTTATGTGCCCAATACGGTAATTCAAAAAAGATTGATTTTTTCTTCCACGGGCCCTCATTACCCCGGCGCCGTTTCTTTTGACCCTTTCCAAAGACATGATTAAAATCATGAAGTTTTTCTAACACTTCTACACCTGACAAGGGAGTAGGTGCTCTTCTGTGATCCTCTTTACCATTAAATGATTTCTTATCTCTTCGAAATGGATGACCAGGAGGCAAAAAAGCGCGATGACCCAAGTAACACATCTTGCGACTATGTTTGAGATATTGGGAGCATGTGTCATAATTACAAATTGGGCATGCCAGTCTCCCCTTAGTTCTCCATCCGAAAAGCATTGCTAGTGCTGGAAAATCACTAACTGTCCATAACAAGGCTACACGCATTTGAAATATTTGGTTAGATTCAGCATCATATGTTTCTACCCCTGTCTCCCACAGTTCCTTTAATTCAGCAATTAGTGGTTGTAGGTACACATCTATATCATTTCCTGGAGAAGAAGGACCTGGAATGATCATTGACAACATTATATACTCCGGCTTTATGCAAATCCCCGGCGATAAATTGTAGTTCATTAGCATAACAGGCCACGTGCTATGAGAAATGCTCATGGTTCGAAACGGGTTAAAACCATCACTTGAAAGACCTAATCTAACATTACGTGGATCTCAAGAGAAGTCCTTGTTCAAGAAATCAAAATTCTTCCAATCCTCCCCATCAGCAGGATGTCTTAAATTTCCATCATTGGGTCGTTCGGTAGCATGCCATCTCATAGCTGCAGTTGTTTCAGAGCACACGAATATCCTCTGAAGTCTAGGCTTTAAGGGAAAGTACCTTAAAACCTTTGCAGGGATTTTGGAGCTTGCATTAGTCAAGCCATAAATAACATTCTTCCATCTAGAAGTTCCACATACAGAGAAATTATCATTCTTCTCATTTTCATTCCAAAAAAGCATGCAATCATTAGGGCAAGCATGTATTTTTTCATAATGAAGACCCAAATCTTGAATCATATTTTTTGCCTTGTGGAAAGATTCGGGTAGCTGAGCAAATGGAAATGCCTCTTTTAACAAGGCTAACAAGTCTGAAAAAGCCACATTACTCAACCCATGAATGCATTTGAATAAGAACAATCGAATGGTGAAACTCAATTTAGAAAAATTCTCACACCCTGGATATAACTCTTGTTTTCCTTCCTCCACTAATTTAAAAAATCTCTTTGCATCTTCAGATGGTCCCTCTCTCGCTCCTTCATGCCTCATGTCACCCTCAACATTTCTAAAAGTATCATGAAGGAGTCCATCGATATCATCATGCATGTTGGAACCTTCATCATCATTGCTTGGATGTGGATTATTTCTAGAGGAAAACTTTTCCCCATGAAAAATTCATTTGGTATATCCTCGAATAAAACCATAACAAACTAAGTGATCCTCTACTACATTTCTATAATTCCATTCACAATTAGAGCATTTTTTGCCAGGACATAATATTTCACTGCCTTGGGAAGCCCGTTCAAATGCCTTATCAAGAAAATCATTCACTTCGCGGATATACTCATCGGTGGATCTTCGGAGACCCATCCAACTTTTATCTCCATTATCCATTTAATATTAAGTCCCCTATGACTCAAAAATGCAAATCATAAAAGTTAATCCAAATAATAAATTTCTAGAACTACTGGAGATATTTAAGTATTTCTATCTGGCAATAAACCTGTGACATCATAGAGCTTTGTTAAAATTCTATCCTCTACAGTTCCTCTCACTATAATCTACTGAAGTAGGTGAATAAGCACCAACAAAGATGTTCTTCTATCTAGAACAAGTATAAAAGTCATGTGACTACCCCGAGATTACTAACAGAAGAGTAAACTAGTTAACTTTTTAAATAAAGTACTGTGACGACCCAAAGGGTCATCACCCGTTTTCTCATTCATTTTGCGCTTCTGAGGCCTTAAAAACCTCACTTTTATTTGCTTCGATTTGTATGCGCTGTCCGGGAGTGTAGCCGGAAGGCTTAAATATGAATTCTGTGTGAAAAATGATGAATTTTGATATTAATACAGTTAAAGTTGACTTCGGTCAATATTTTTGATAAACGGACCCGGACCCATGATTTGACGGTCCCGGAAGATCCGTAGAAAAATATGGGACTTGGGCGTATGCCCGAAATCGAATTCCGAGGTCCCAGGCCCGAGGAATGAATTTATTTGTGAAATTGTTTTTTTGAAATTATTAAGGAAAATGAAAATAAAAATTTGATTAAAAGACCATGGTATCAGGCTCGTATTTTGGTTTCGATGCCCGGTAAAAGTCTTAAATATGTGTTAAGCGCTTTCTATAAAGTTTGGTCGAAATCAGACGTCATTTGACGTGTTTCGGACCTAAATATCAAAAGTTGGAAGTTTATGAAGTTTGAAATAAAAATGATGATTTGAGGCTTGATTCATTGATGTTGATGTTATTTTGGCGATTTGATCGCGCGAGTAAGTCCGTAGGATGTTTTTGAGGTGGTGAGCATGTTTGGTTTGGAGCCCCGGGAGCTCGGGTGAGTTTTGGATAGGTGTCGAGTTCCTTTTTTTAAACTTTGGGCTGCTAATTTTGCAACAGGTGCTTCAGACTTGCAGGCTTCACATTTGCGAAGTCTGGCTCGCAAATGCGAAGCTAGCCAGGTCCTCCTGGGATCGCAAAAGCGAAGAGATTTTCGCAAATGCGAACAAAACTCCGCAAATGCAAAGACTGGGATCTGGGCAGGGTTCGCAAATGCGAACTATTTTCTCGCATTTCCCAAGTCTAATGGGTTCGCAATTGCGAACCCAGGGTTCGTAATTCCCACATCCGCAGCCCTGCAATTTTCATACTTAGGCGATTTTTGAGCCTCATTTTTCATATCTCTCAAACCCAAACACCCATTGGCGATTTTTCAAGAACCCTTCCTCCTCCAATCCATTTGTAAGTTGATTTTTGCTCAATTTCATCAATCTTTAACATCATTTATCATGTTTTCATCTTAAAATCAAGATTTTTCATGGGTGAAAATGGGGATTGTGGGAAGAACCTAGGTTTTTTTAAAATTGGGTATTTGCACCTCAATTTGAGGTCCAATTTCAAAAAAATCATTGATATAAACTCGTAGGGGAATGGGTAACCGGGTTTTGGTCCGAATCTCATGTTTTGACCATGTGGGCCCGGGGGCATTTTGGGAATTTTTGAGTAAAACTTTGGAAAATTCATTTTCATGCATTCAAGTTGATTCAATTAGCATTTGCTGATACATTCAAGTAATTTGTGACTAGATTCGAGCGGTTTTGTGGTAAATTCGATGGGTAAAGCTATACTAGAGGCTTGAGTTGATTTTTGGAGCATTTGAGGTAAGTGTTTGATCTAACTTTGTCTTGAGGGAATAGGATTAGAGTGTTAATAATTGTTAATTGCTAAATGATCGAGTACGGTGTATAGGCATGGTGATGAGTATCTATACATCGGTATCTAGCATGACCGTGGGTCTTCGTTGGTACTTGTTTTGGCATACTTTGGGACTCTTCCAAGCTAATTAATGATTGTCTATATAATGTGAAGAGTTTGAGAATTAATTATGAATTGTGAATTCTTTGGAGCGTTGGCTCACACGATAAAAATGCTATCGAGTATGAAACGAAAGAATTGGAAAGAGATGTGAATAATCCCTTGTCGGGGTGGTTTGAGTATATTGATTATCTCCCTTGCCGGGATGTGAAAGTGTTGTTATTGCTCCCTTTCCGGGATTTGGTTGTTTAATTGTGTTTTCCCTTGCCGGGACATTTCTTATTATTGTTTATTCCCTCGCCCGTTTGGTTGTGATTGTTGTTTGGGTGAGGAAGAGTGATAATGCACGAAGGGTCATTCCGTGCCATGTTTTGATTATATTTGCACGAAGGGTCCTTCCATGCCATTGTTGATTATATTATGCACGAAGGGACATTCCGAGCCATTGTTGATTATATTTTGCACGAAGGGATATTTTGTGCTCCGATTTGATTATATTTGCACGAAGGATCATTCCGTGCCATGAAATGAGAGTTATGTGACGAAAGCACGAAGGGTGATGCCGTGCATTTTATTTGATTGCTTTGGGTAAGGATGAGAGTAAAAGCACGAAGGTTGATGCCGTGTAACTATTGGATTTCTTGTTTCTATTAATTATTGTTGTGCCCTATTTCATATTTAAGTTGATGACTTTTATATTCGGATTGTACTCCCCCATAGCATGCTTCCCTCCCTTTTAACTGTTAGTTT
>MU672586.1:0-11819 GCA_026770625.1 Nicotiana glauca | reverse complement strand
TATATATATATATATATATATATATATATATATATATATATATATATTGCTATTATTTTTAAAGCAGCTATACAATGTCATTTTTCCTATATATATATATATATATATATATATTGCTATTATTTTTAAAGCAGCTATACAATGTCATTTTTCCTAATTTTGTTATTATTTCACTGTTATATTTCTTTTATGTAAATTGAAATACCTGAGATTTTGTTTAAAATCCGTGTTGATATTCTCACTAATATAATAGATTTCTCTCTTCCATTCATTGATGGTTTCAGTACTATCTTATCTCTCAAGCCTTTTGGCCTTCAAATTTCCATAAATCACCAAGTAGTGAATTTATTTCTTTAAAAGAAAGAAGGAGCAAAAGTTGTGTGATGCTCACAACTATTGGATGATTTGATTTATATTTCTTCATTTTTCACGATGGAGCAGTATTTGAGCTGTTCATGTCTCTTGAGAATTTCAAACACATTATCAGCCACTAACTTGTATCTCCAAAATTTTAAGTCAATAAGAAAAAATAAGTATGGTTTCTTAATTTAATAAATTTATTCAATTGAATCCAGGGGTGGCCCGTTCATAAAGCAGATAAAGCAACCACTTTAGGCCCCACATATATATATATATATATATATATATATATATATATACATACTTAGAAAAACTATAAAATTAAACAATGAGTGGGAAGTTTGCATAAAAAAGAACACAAATTTGAGACAGTGAATGTCAATGGGAGGGGCCCACTTCTATTACTCATGGTAATTTATTTTCAAAATAAAATAAAATCTGAAAGTACAATTATACCCACATTACTAACTTCTTAGGAATGGAAAGAGTCCCTCTTTAAGGAGAATATCTTGGAAAATAATCAATTAGGTAGGAATATATTTTTATTGGTTGTAATACATAAACAAGTACAACTTTTATTTTAAAGTTTTAACTTTTCTATCACAAGTCACAACTTTCTCAAGCAAAGTGAAAAAAAAAACGTGTGCAATATTCCATATTATATTTTTATACTTTGTTCTTCAATTCAAGCCTCTATTTTGCAATAGCCAAAATTATTGTGGAGTTTCAAAGTTTAGTGTATTGATTCAAAAAATAGTGGAGTGTTTTATGTTCGTTAATCATAATTCAAGTCTTACGACAAGCATACTCAAGCAGAAATTTAATTTGATATCAAGTTCCGTTCTTGAACCAGGTTCTATCATTCTATCTTTTTATTATTTTCTCATCTAAAATTTAATATTTTGCTATTTAGTGCAATTTTAGATTATTTATTAGAAGATAAGTATGTCAAATAGAAAGTATGAATCTTGTTATGAAAAACTCAAGAAAAGAAGAAGAATTCAAAATCTAATACAATCTCAAATAGGTGCTCTTGATAAATTTTTATTAAATAATAAAGATTTTGAATCAGAAAATGGGTTAGCTATATTGTCAATTGAGAAAAAGAGATTAAATGGGTTAGTTATATCGTCAATTGAGAAAGACTTATTAGGAGAAATTGATTATAAGAAAATTATTAGTAACTTTGCATCTAAAAAAGCTAAAAAAATTGACTTCAAATAATTAAAAAAAAATAAAAACATTAAGACCCCATATTAAAGTTTGGCTTTAGGTCCCAAAGTACCTCAGGCCGCCCTGATTGAATCTACACTCAAAGGAGAACCACAATTTCCGATCCATATTTCAGAAGCTAACTTTGCTGCTACCTTGAAAAATCCACAAGGCAAATATAGAAGATGCACAATTACTATCTATGGGTAGGAAAATAACAATCATAAAAAAATGATACTAATAAATAAGATGATTATCAGCTGAGTAAATCAGCATTTATAGCTTTAAGAGCTTCATCAGCCATAATCTTATGCATTTTCTCTGAGGGATGAACTGCGTCCCAGAACACAAACTTTGTTCGATCAGCACAAGTTGTCAACCCTTTACAAGTCTCTCCATACTCAGTTGTTCCTGTCCCACAACAGCCTTTACTTATCTCTTCAAAACCTGTTAGTAATTCATTCCATTAGTATCAACCTTTTATATTACTCCCTCTGTTTCAATTAGATGAGGTGGTTTGACTTGGCATAGAGTTTTAAGAAAAAAAAGATTTTGAAATTTGTGGTCTTAAAAGCTTTGTGAGTCAATGACATTTGTGTGGTATAAAAGTTTCTCGAGTAGAATTGATAAAATGAAGAGGTTAAAGTTGAATTATTTCCAAATTTAGAAATATATATGACAGGCTAAAAAGGAAAGTACATCATTTAATTTGAAATAGAAGGAGATTATTAAAGAGAAGCTTGATTTATATAAACTTATTACTTGAAAATAATTAGATCTACTAACGACTATATATATGAAAATACTATACAAGTTGGAAATTTCTTTTGTTTCAAACGTCAAGAATTTCCTTGTAAATCGTTGACCGAAATGGATAACTAGTTTCTTACCGAATTTATGGGGGTTTTTGACTGCTTCTTGAATGATGCTATAGATGTCTATAAAGGAAGCTTTGATCCCAAATAATCTTTTTAGAGTTTGTAACTCTCTTTTGAGTTTCAAATTGAAAGAGAAAGCAACTTTGTTCAAATCGTCGTCGCACTTAGTTTCATCATCTCGAATGGTTCTAATAAGTGGTTCACACCCAAGAGGAGGAACTCCTACCACTGCCAATCTTCTTGCTCCTACATCATGAATTATCTCCTGCCAAAGTTCTTCACGTCATCAATTTATATACTAATATACAAAAAGACATGCATCCCTAGCTAGAAACAGGATAAATTTAAGAATTAGAGAAAATGATAAGTAATATTTGACTCCATCTTTAACTTATAATGCATGCTTATTTTAGGTTTCATAATATGTGGTCAACAAGTTAATGAAAAGCGTAATCTGTGGAACACCATGTTCAAATTCCAATAAAGTTAATGAAATAGTCGGGCAGGTTAGCGATTGATTACCTTCGTTTTTTCACTCGGTGTCCGGTACCCATATTAGGACCCGATTAAATCCGGATTGGCGTCAGAAAGTCCCAAATTATTGGGGTTAAAGCGCTCCCTAACAAAGAAGACTCTATACCCAGGGACTCGAACCCGAGATATCAGGTTAACGATAAAGGAGTACTTACCACTCCACCACCAAGGGCTGGTTTGATCACGATCGTTGTTAAAACAAAAAAGTATACACTCGTCTTTAAACATAAAAGGAGAGAATGAGGACCTTGACGTGAGTAAACATGGAATGGATCAAGAAGTTCTGGTATTGTTCCACGGAGTATTGCTTTGAACGTACAACTTCCACAAAGTAATTTTGGAGGAAGTCATTAGTGCCCATACTTAGTATATATAGTGCATTTTTCATTGTCTCTCTTGCTTTCTCAGCTCCCACCATTTGCCTCAAGTGGATTTCATAGTGCCTGAGATATTCCCTTTGCTTGGCTAGTGACATTGCATTCTGATTTTATCAGAAAAAACATTTAAAGACAAAAAGTTAATCCAACTGAAATACAAAATTAAGGAGCAATTAAGCTGGGACTTTGGATATAGTGAAATAAAGATGTAGTTAGGAAAACATACAGACAAATTGGCAGTGAGATCATCATAACCAGAGCCAGCTGATGCAAAACTAATGCCATGCAGCATATCCATCTTGTTGATTTGTGGCTCGAGAAATCCTCTTGTCATGTTCACGTAACCAAGTGCCTCCGCTACAAAACGAAAATTTTACTATGTACTCCCTCCTGTCCAAAATAAGTGATTTTTTGTTTGTTTTCACACAAATTAAGAAATCCACTTTTTAGCATTAATTAGCAATGGAATTGACCATATTAATCTTTAATATCTCACATAAACACATTTACTCCAAGGACAATACAGGAAAAAAATAATTAATTCATTCTTGAAATCTGAAAAAAATCACTTATTTGGACCATAAGAAAAAGGCCAAAAAATCACTTATTTTGGACCGGAGGGAGTATTGTTTAAATTAAACAAATTAAAGGGCCAAGCATCTCAAACATATACAACCAGAAAAACACCGAACATAACTTGTAAAATTATCTACAGTATTTATTTCTTCTGTAACTAAGAAGTAGTAGCAAGGAAAAGAAGAGACGGAGAGTTACCAATGAAGTCAGTGGCAAGTCTGCCATTAGAGAACCTGCCAGTAGGTTGAGAATTGGAAAGGTCCAAACCATAAGGAAAATAATTGGCCTTGTTTAGAGTAGAAAGATGGTTGTTGTTTCCAGGATCTACACTTGAATCTCCAAACACCAAGATACATGTCACATTGTTCTTAGCTGCCACTTTCCTCAGTTCACCTACTTCTATGGCTTCTACATGAAACCGCATCAGAGCCAGAAAAATGAGAATCAGTCTCAGCATTGTCAGGCTTTTCATTTCATTCAAACGAAGAAAAAAAAAAACTGAGTATATTATATTATATTATAAGCTTGCTGCTTCGGAATAGTCCTTATTGGCAAAGTGAACTCTGCCTGTGTCTTAAATAGTGTAAAGGGACTTTAATATTTTATTGTTAGGTCAACAAGCATCGACCTATTATGTGGTGGCAGACATAAGAAATTGAAGTCAGTAACAAGTTTGTGTGAACCATGTAGCAAAGTAACTCTACTAGTTAATTTTACACTCTGGTCACTAAATATCCACTATATATAATAGTTGGGGTAAATTTTAAAGACCTTGTAATAATGCTAGCTAACTATTATTCTAACTACGTTAAGATCTTGCATTAGCTGATTAAATTTAAGAAGTTAATATTAAAACGGGACATACGTCATCCGTCCCAATAAAAACTAAGGAAGATGGAAATAATAGGAGGAAATATTGTGAAAATCCACATGCATATTAACACTTTTTTTTTGTTTGTTTGGTAAAAAAATCCATAACATTGTGATTCAAACTTTAAGTTGCTTTCATTGCATTTCTTTATCAGCCTACTTTTAAGTAGGTTCTCATGTGGCTGTCTAGAAGATTTAGACATCTCGAATTGGTTTCAAGTCAGCCTGTAATTCACAGCTAAAAAAAAAAAACGACATTCCTTTATCTGAAATTTTTTTATTTGAATAATTATCCTTGTTAATATTATTTCAAGAATGCAGAATCCCAATCTTTGAACTAGTATTTTTCCAAAAAAATTTATTTTGTGTTTCATACAACTGACACTAGTTGTATGAGGTTCCTTTTTGTCTCACAAAATTATGGATCCAAAAGTGTAAGATTGGGGTCTACAAATTTGTAAGGCAAAAAGAAGCTTCGTACAACTAGTGTAAGTTGTATGAGATACAAAATAAAACTTCTCTATTTTTTCCTACGAAACTAAAAAGAAGGAATTTGATAAATGATCTCATCGTACAATCTCAAGATATCAAAGTCATTGACAAATTAAACATCTCATAAATTTGTAGCCGTACACACATTAATTTTCAGCCAACCTTGAGCTGCATCAATGGCACTGCTTGTCCGGCCTAACTCCTAATTATAGTGCATGTATGACAAAAGAGAAATAGTTGGAATTGGCCATTGGTCAAAGTGCAAGCAAATAATTCAGATTTTCTTAACATTGGCGGTTGCAGATTTTTCATTTAACATTGACCATTATAAACTCAGAGTCGTACGAGTAGTTGTGAAGTCTAGCGACATCATCAATCTGTCCGTCCATTTGCTAATCCAACCAAAAAAAAGAACAACTTTTTCAAAATCCTTTTGCGAAGAGTTCACATACATAATTTATCTTTCTTTGCCTTCTATTATTCCAATTTCCCCACTATTTCCTTTGGCTATATGCTACCAAATTCTATATCCAATGTTAGTAGAACACTCTCGACATAATTTAATTCGTTGCTGCCTAACTACTAGTATACAGTATACACATTCACGAAAATGATCTGAAATCCTGCAAATTCAAATCGAGAACTAGAAAAGCAACGCGTCTTGATGTCATAGTAACAGTAACTTAATCAATAGGACGGTAGGCAATTAAAAGCTTGAGAAAGTAGGTAAAATTCAAGTTCTAAAATTTGATGATTAATCATGGGTAAAATACAAACCAGCCGATAGGTTAAAATTAATTGCACTCACTAGCCAAAAATTCACTACGGGAAATAAGCCTAACTGTGGAGATTTATTAGTGGGGATCATAATAACCCCCACTAACTGTGGAGGTTTATTAGTGGGGATCATAATAACCCCCATTGTAATATCATTCTATGACATTTCTTTTAATTGCCGCTTTATAATTCTTTTTGTGACGGTCTTATTGTAGAGGTTTTTTATAACCTTCACAAATTCCAGTATATTGTGAAGGTTCGTAAAATACTGCAATTTAATACAATTTGTGGCAGTTATAACCTCCACAATTTAAGGTGTCAACCAAAAATCTGAACTTTAAAAAAATCTATCTATAGAGAATAGGAGAAGCAAGTTACTATGATGATGTCAAGTGTCACAATAAAATTTAACAATTGTTAAATTTCAGGAAGTAATTAGTGAAGTTGGTTAATAATTAGTTACTTTTTTTTAATTTGAAATTTAAAATGAATAAATAACTATATATTTTTTAAAAAGACTATTGAAAAGGAAAAATATATAAATATAAAACTTCAATGTAGAGATATATTAAATGATAAGGCAATTTTTTTTTTTTTGAGATGAGAAAGATTTTGAATAATAATTCATATGGTCATGCTATATGCTATATGGATAAGATAAAGCTAATGACAAAAACATAAACAATAATTTCAAGAAATAAATAAAATAGACAAAGTTATAAAACTAAACTTCCATATTTAATATAAATAGGAAAAAGAATCCAATTTAATTTTTTATTTAAATAAATATAAATATAATAATTATTACAATTATTAGTAGATTTATGACATATATTAAAAGAACTTCTCTATCGTAACGATCCGGCCGGTCGTTTCGAGAGTTACAGCCCCGTTCCCCAATTTTTTGCTTTTTTTGTGTTCTACAACTGTATTTTGATTTACCGGGTCATTTGGTATGGGTTAGGAGTAGTTTTGGAGTGAATGGAGACACTTAGTCTCTTATGTGAAGGCTTAAGTTAGAAAAGTTGATCGGATATTGACATATGTGTAAACAATCTCGGATTTGAATTTTGATGATTCCGTTAATTCCGTTAGGTGATTTTGGAGTTAGGAGCGCATCTGGAATGTGATTTGGAGGTCCGTGGTAGAATTAAGCTTGAATTGGCGAAAGTTAGAATTTTGGCTATTTTGGCCGGCCTTGAAAATTTTGATATCAGGGTCGAAATTGGATTCCGGAAGTTGGAATAGGTTCGTGGTACCATTTTTGACTTGTGTGCAAAATTTGAGGTCATTCAGACGTGGTTTAGCGTGTTTAGGCATCGTTTGTGGAATTCGGAAGTTTAGAAGTTCCTAGGCTTGAATCCGAATGTAATTTGGTGTTTTGATGATGTTTTGAGTGATTCGAAGGTTTGACTAAGTTTGTATGATGTTATGGGATGTGTTGATATGTTTGGTTGATGTCCCGAGGGCCTCAGTGAGTTTCAGGTGGTTAGAGGATCATTTTTGGCTTTAGAAGTTGGCATATTTTCTGGTATTGGGTTGCAGAGTTTTTATTCATCGCGTTCGCGAGATGGAAGTTGTAACGACCCAACCTGTCGTCTCATGAGTAACTACCCCGTTCTTCCCATTTTCTGCTCCCTTATGTTTCATTATCGGTATTGGGTGCGTTAGAATTTAATTGGAGTGATTTTTATTAAGAAATGAGACACTTAGTCTCTTTTAAGAAGACTTAAATTAGAAAAGTCAACCGGATGTTGACTTATGAGTTAGAGGGCTCGGATGAGAATTCCTATGGTTCGGTTAGCTCCGGGTGATGGTTTAAGGCTTAGGAGCGCAATCGGAAGTAATTTTGGAGGTCCGGTGAAGAAGTTAGCCTATTTTGGCGAAGTTAGTATTTTGGCGATTTCCGATTGATAGATGATATTTCGATCCGGGAGTCGGAATTGAATTCCGAGAGTTGCAGTAGCTTCGTTAGGTGATTTTGGACTTTTTTGCAAAATTTCAGGTCATTCGGACGTCGTTTGGTTGGGTTTTTGATCGAATGTGAGTTTCGGAAGAATTTGATAAACTTAGGCTTGAATCTATGGTGAATTGATGATTTTCGTGTTGTTTGACGTATTTTGATGATTGGAACAAATTCGTATGATGTTATGGGATGCGTCGGTATTTTTGGTTGAGGTCCCGAGAGCCTCGGGGTGATTTCGGATGGCTAACGGGCATTTTTTAGGTGGAAAAATGCAGCAGAAAAGTTGCAGAGAAATTTTACTCTATGTGATCGCATAGGTATGTCTGCGATCGCATAGAAGGTTCTGAGAGGGGTGAAGATTTGCTCTATGCGATCGCGTAAAGAGGTCTGCGATCGCATAGGCTTGAGGAGTTGGGCAGTGCGGTCGCGTGGGTGGTCCTGATATCGCGTAGAAGGGGGGAGTAGTGTTCTGCGATCGCAAGGGGTCTTCTGCGATCGCATAAGAGGAATTTAGGAGCCTAGATTTTTGGTCTATACGATCACAATGGGATTGATGCGATCGCATAGAGGACGCTACAGTGGTCCGGACAGAATGTTAAAAATATTTTGGTCCGCGACCCAAGCTCATTTCCATCATTTTTGAGCGAGCTTGGGAGCTTTTGGCGAGGGATTGAGAGGATTTCGACTGGAAATCGATTGGAGGTAAGTTTTATGAGTTAAATACATGATTTTATTGAAGAATCATCCTTGAAATTCATAAAAACATAGCCAAATTATAAGAAATTAGGGCTTGAAGTAAAAATTCTAAATTTGGGATTTGAGGGGCCATTTGTGGTATGATTTGGGAGTTCTTGGTATGTACGGACTCGTGGCGAGACGAGGAATCCGGTTATGTAAGTTCCATAATTTTTCGAGAAACGGACCCGGGGCTCTGATTTTGCTAGTTTCGAGATATTTGTTATATTTCGATTATTTTCGATTGGGTGTTGTCCCATTAGCATATTATGATATATTTGTACTGGTTTTGGTTGGATTTGACGCGCGTGGAGGCCAATTTGAGGGGCAAAGGCATCGCGAGCGAGGAATTTCACCAGTTCGAGGTGGGTAATACTTGTAAATGATGTCCTGAGGGTTTGAAACCTCGGACTTGCACATCATAATGTTGTATTGTGGTGAATTGCACGCCAGGTATGAGCGTGGGGTAGAGCACCGTTGGGGATTGTGACTTGGTCCATCCCGATTGTTGATTTCACTGTGTGATTGAATGAAAACTATTTGATGCTATCATGATTTGGGCTGATTGCCATGTTTTGGGCTTCGTGCCGAATATTTAAATCCTTCGGGGATTAAATCACTGTTTTTGTATTACTGTGTATATTTCTATCTCGGTCTAAGTTTTAAAAATATTATTTTGCAAACTCATACATCTTTCTAAGATTTGAAAACTTAAAGGATATTTTACTGACATTTTTCAGCTGAGAACTGCTATGTTACTAGTGCCCAAGGGGCTTATGTGCATTCATGACTATGCATGGATCGGGTTGTACGCCACAGCGGTGTGATTATGATATCAATGATGATATTGCGCTTGGGCTGTAGGAGCCCCTCCGGAGTCTGAACCCCCCACAGTGAGTGCCGGACGCCCAAATGGATCGGGCTACGCGCCGTAGTGGTCATGTGCATTACATTCCATTCATGCATTGGTTTCTGTTTGTACTACGTGGCATGACATTTAGCACTCATATATTATTGGCATACATGTATTACCTGCCTTGTTGACTAGATACCCTGGTATAACTTGTTAAAGGAGTGCTGGACCCGAGGGGCTTATTTGTGTGCGGACTTGCACTACTTGATATCGCATTCATATGCTTAACTGTTAATAAGGAAAGAAAGAGATGTTTTTAAAAGAGGTTTTCAACTGAGCTAGATATTTTATAAAGGATTTTCATGGAATTACTGTTTCAAAAAAAAAAGTCGTAATGTCCTTTTATAGCATGATGGAGTGCTCTTACGTGATTTCTTTCCTCTCAGCATTATTTATCCTTATTACCACTGAGTTGGAAGTACTCACTTTACTCCCTGCACCATGTATGCAGATTCAGGTATTTTTGGGAGCTTAGCTGAGCTAGCTGCTGTTTCAGAGTATTACTGGAGTTGTCGAGGTAGCTGCCTGACGTCCGCAGGACCCGACTCCTCCCTTATTCCTTTATTATTTTCCACACTTTCGAACATTTGTACTATTGGAGTCTTATTACTCCGTATTGTTAGAGGCTCTAGACTCATGACCCCCAGGTCTTTGGGAGATTATTCAGTTAAGATTTTAGCTTTACTGTTGATAATGATATGTAATTAATTGGTTTGAGCTTCATGCTCAGGTTGAGAGTGTAAATGGTCGGGCTTGCCTAGCAATTGTGTTGGGCGTCATCACGACCGGGTTTGGGGTCGTGACAAGTTGGTATCAGAGCCTAGGTTACTAGGCCTCATGATTCATGAGCCGGTTAGTAGAGTCTCGCGGATCGGTACGGAGACGTCTGTATTTATCCTCAGGAGGCTGCAGAACTTTTAGGAAAACTTCACTTTCTTGGAATTCTTATCGTGCGTACTTGATTCAGCTTGAGATATAACTCTTGAAATTCCTTCCACACGTTTGTATGCGCATGCGAGCGCTCAGTAGTATATGTGCCTTGATGGCTTGTGATTCCCTGATCGAGGGTCGAGAAGTAATCATTGTGAGTATTTTGGGCCAGTCTGGAGGACTTGAGGCCGGATCTTTGCCTATGGCTTGAGCACCAAGGTGCTGATCGTGTGAGCGAGTGTTTTGAACTTATATGTTCAGTATTGTCCCTATTAGCCGGAATGGCGGTCGAATATCCATGTGATGAGTATGTTAGTGTTGTGAGATGTATCTAAGTGACTTGGTAGTGGCGGAGGAGTCCGCTAGATGATAGATGACTGTTAAGTGTCCGTTTTCTATTGTGATTTGTTGTGTAGCCCCAAGTTATGGGCGCGTGAATAATATTTTTCGTATTCATAGTTGGGAAGTGTAGTACAATACGTATGGCGGTATGGGTTCAGACTCAGGAAGACTTAATGGTTGTGTTATGTGNCAACGCATGTCCATGTATCAATTTTGATAGTATAATACATGTAGTATTGAGATTTATGTAATTGATATGCATTGTGATGCCTTGTCAAGTTGTGGATGTTTTGTTAGGATGGTTTTGGTGATTCTATGGCAGGTGGATAGGCTCAATTACAAAGGAGACTCTGCCGAAATTTTTGAAAATTTTGGGACTTAGTAATGCAGAGGAGCAATTGAATGTTATGTGAGTGAATGCAGAAGAGTGATTTGTGTTTCCACAAGCTTATGAATATAGTGCGTTATGATATATGGCTTCGAGCCAAGTTAGGGAGCTTGCTATTGATTAGCGGATTTTGTGGTTATGTACTATGTTAGTTCTGATTTGATGCATGCTGGCGAACCAGTTCTGGTTGCAGAAATTGAGCCGAGAATGGCACGAGTGAAGCAAAATTTTGACAGAGGTTATATGGTGCTTTTGTAGATGTGAGAAAATACTAGGATGTCTTGAGCTGTTGTGGATAAAGAATGCTTAGTGTTGAGGAGAAAGATGTTTGTTGGTATTCGAATGAGATCATATCCTGTGGTGTCAGGGTGCTATGAAGGCACGAGTAGTTCTATTCGTTAAGTCAGGTAATTTGCAGTTTGGATAAGAGTGGATGACTCTTGAGAAGGGTTTAATGTGTTCAAGATTT